>JABFQC010001861.1:0-17787 GCA_022817085.1 Psilanteris sp. ZL-2020
TTTGCATAAATAAACTACTAAATGAGCCAATTTTAAATTTCGATAAAAAAAACTCAAAACATAATAAAACTATCATTCTGCCCATAATGTAACCTTATGAAGGTAAAAAGAAATCGAGCCAAGGTTTATGTATTCACCGTATATATATATATATATATATATATAATCATAATTATAAATAGGATTTATTGTAATTAGATAATTATATCGTATTTAATAAATAATCTAGTTGTAGACTTATATTCATTTTAACTTCAGTATTAAAAAATAATTAACCAAATTACAAATCTCTAACGTAGCTTATAGTAAACAACTAATATGAATATTTAAAATTCTACCTACTCGTTGCAGAATTTAAATACATTGCGGTATACTTTAAAGAGAGGTAGCCTGATTGGTATTCGAAAACTGGCCCATGTTATCTAAATTTATTGCTGTTAGTTTTGTTACCCTCCTTCAGCTTGTAGCGTCAGCTTTTTAATAAGCTTACAAATCATTTTGCTTGTAATAATTTTATAATTTAAGATAAGGCCAAAAGAAGTACTAATTAGAACATTGATTAAAATAAAATATCAATAATTTATTATATTTAAATGTTTAATTATTTTTGAAGTATTTATATGTAATAGTTTATTATAAAATTAAACTAGTTTAAACTTTATACATAATAATACATACAAATTAACAATCATAAAGTAATTTATGTTTTAAACTTATTTTCACTTTAATCAAAGGTGTTCTGTAAGAAAAGTTTATGTAACTATTTGGAACACTTATAACTATGTTATTATTAAACAAAAAATTAAAACGTCCCAGACGTTTTTTAATTATTATTAACATTTTTAAAAGGCGTATTTATTTTAAATAAACATATTCTAGATGTTGCTATTTTTTCAATATAACCAGAATGTCTTTATACAGGTCAACATTTTAAAAATCAATTAACAAATGTATTTTAATTAGAAACAACACATAAGAAAACAATTATTAAAGAAAAATATTTGTTTTTAACAAACTGATTATTATGATAATGAGAATCGTCCAATAAACAATATATTCTTATAACTAGAAAAATGCAATGAACAATATTCTGTAGTCCTAGAAAGGTAAACAACACATTTCCATTGATTCTTTAAATAAATATACAGTACAGAGTTAATGCCACTGTGAACACAGCTCAAAAACAAACACAATTTGTAAACGCAAAACTACGCACACGAAATAGTAAAAACTAGCTCGCTCGTTTAAATATATAATATATCTCAGCTGGATCATATCAACCATTATACTATATCAACACGTTGTTAATAATTTCCAAATTTAAGCATAACAACAGTTCATCCCATAAAAGCATTAAAATCCATCCTTCGGCGTCAAAAATCTGAACCCATAATTACAATACATTTTCGCAGTCATATTGAGAAACACGTCTTTTTCAATCACGATTATTTTTATATTTCCGTAGCCAGGCATGTTTATATGCATACAACAGCAAACTTTTATACGCCGTAAAAAGTTAGTCTTATAAATCATGTGATGACAATAACCATTTCTTGATACATATTTTACGGTTATGCGGTCGTATATTCATTCTAGAAGAGGAATATAACCAGTTACGCTCCCCGTCGCGACCAAAGGAAGTAAAAGGGCCGATCGAATTATTTGCGAGGATTATTTTCTCGCATAAAAATGTATCGACAAAATGTTATCGAGTACTAACGAGCGCGCCCGTCTCGAATTAGCATAAACGCGCGAACAATTTATCATTTCAGACAATCGCACTACATTGGAAACTCCTTTCTTTGAAGACGCAGGTTTAATAAATCTATGTTAAATTATACACCGCAATCGGGAAATCAAACGAGCGCGGTTTGCTCCTGCGTTTGGATTTTCAACATCCTGTTTTTTTTCCTACGCGGCGCGTTCTTTCGGCATGTTTATATCCGAAAAACGTACACTTGATTTGGATTTATAATGGAGAGCTTTTGGTTCCGCGGCGGCGACCATTGCCAGTGCATGGGCGCATAAATTATGGTAATACCTCGGCGGTACTAACGGCGACAGCGAACCAATTTAAATTCAGTTAACGTAACACGTTTGATTTGATGCCGTGGGCCATCACCTGCCGGTAAGTGGAGCTTGATATTTTTCCCGCGCTAAATCTTAACGAGATCACCCGAAGCTTTCTATTCTTACTTTAAATTATAGTTGTAAAATTGGGAATTCGATTCAAGCAAATCTACATGTGAAATATAGATTTTATTTCATTTTACCGAAACACTATTTAGGATTGATCCATATATTTATGGGTCAAATTAATAATTACTGAATGTAAGCTTAATAATAATTTAATAGAATTTAACATTAACAAACATCGTGTCATTTTTTCATAATTATTTATTTGTAGTATAATTAACATGACCGTATTAGAATATGAGTTTGTAACGTGTTTATTATATAGGCGAGGGTACGTTCGTTTATTTCATTTTTATTATGTGATTAAATAAATTTAAAAGCATGCATCAGTAGTGCAACTCTACTTTATTCTTGAACTGACTAAATAAAATAATACAAAGTCCAGACATTTTTTCTATAAAATTCATTACTTCTTTGCTAATGTACTTTATTCTTAACTTTTTGCAAAAATTTCTAATAAGACAAGTTTATGTATAAATAATAATATACAAACTTTTAATTGTCAATAAGATATGTATATTTAATTTATGCAATTTATATACAAACTTTGTATTTAAAAATTCCATTATTCAGTAAATATATTTCATGCATAAATTTGCACTGGAAAAAAAGAAAAGAATCTTTAATCCTTGTTGAATATTTAAGCATTCCCTTTTCGACAATATTTACCGACTTATCGATGCAATCGAATAAGGGTGTAACATGAATAAATTTTCGTCTTTTATTATTACCAGAATGTTCTTCTGACTCATTGTACTTATGTCTCGCATCATTTGTCTTATTTACTTCTTAAACTAGTTAAATTATTTCTAATTTTGATAAGATGATTATACTTTGAGTTAAATATGAACTTCCGCAATTATGCTAATATCGCTTGATTTTATTTTTATAACGCTCAATCATTTTAACGCTGATTTATGAAAAAAAGTAGATTTGTCAGCTTCTTTAATTGAGACATTAGGAAATCCCAGGATGTTTTAAAGGATATTTGTATTCAGGGGAAGTAATTTAATAAGGTCGTAGAAATACGAATGGCTTGATACATAAAGTCTGCTTGATTTAAAAATGATGGGTTTTAATTTGTCGTTTTCTCTATTCGATTGCTAGACAAGAAGACCGTCAAAGAAACTTCCGCTGAACAAAATAACTATATATATATATATATATTCTGTAATTTAAATTTTCATAATTAACGTTTTTATATGCGCATTTCCTTTTGCCACCAGTTATAAAGAATCATTTTAAGCGTGTATTCAAAATAAGTGTCATTCGAATAATTTTTCTTTTTTCTTGTTTGACAATGTATGATACGCGCCATCATTTTCGAAATGGTTCAATAAAAATAACACGGGTTTCACGACAGACGTAATAAAAAGTAATGCTGCGAAAATAATATACATTGCATATGATATTGACCTAACTGGAAACTCAGCCGCTGATAGGCAACCGTAGAAAAGAAATTATTCCATTAAAACTCGGAAAAATTCTACTCCGCGGAGCACCCCGCGTGCGCCAGAGATAAAATATATCCAAGCTAAGACGACGGAGCAAACTACGAAGTACTCTTTTTACGCTCAGAAGGAAATGATTATGCAACGAGCGAACTCTTGCGAACTATATACCGCTGCGACATGGATATTTTATGCAACGAAATATCCTGCCGAATAAAACGTATATGTACACATATATATTCACTAAAAGAATCCAAGATAGACATCGCACGAACAAGCTATTTGGGATATGTGATAAAAAATGAACCGGCAAGATATTTATAGAATCGAGAAACAATACCGAACATTCCGCTGTTTCGCCCTTACTGAATCTTGCCAAATCTAGGACCTCGAAGTAAAGATAAACATCTGACGGCAATTTTACAATTATTAATAACATCGTGTGCACTTTCATAAGATTGTAGATTATTTAATATATTATACACGAGCTATATATAAATCTTGTAATGAGCTTTGTGATTTGTTGCTTCAAAAGTCTATATGTGAAATATGATGTATGCCTGGATATAATTAAATATTTAAGCGTCAATTAACGTATTACGCGGCTTTTGATAATTCAGTATTAAAGAGATATCTTGAAATATTTATTATTTTTTGTTTACTTTTAACTTGACAATGTGAAATATGTTACTGAATTAAATTTATCCAATTTAATTTAAAATAACATCATCCATTAGCCGGATTATGGTAGATACTATTGTCTTTTATGTTTAATTTATGTATACACATATAACACTAAAAAAAACACACGAGAAAAAGGATAATAAACAATGTTTGTGAAATTACTTCAGATGATTTTATAATTTTGGTCAATTTCACTGACAAGAAATAAATTTAGATTGAATCTTCTCCTTCAAGATTCAGTTTGCAAATTGAATTTTCGTCAACCCCCGTACTTCTTATCCGTCCTTTTTGAATGTAACATTTCTGGTGATTAATTCATGACGTTCAGTCGATTTGTTTAACAGACGAAAAGTTAACAAACAAATTGTTAATATTTAAAAGAATAATTTATATAGTTTTAGTTATAAGGTACACATCATTTCTTATAAAATAGACATTTTTTTAAAATTTTTGTTTATTTTTATTTACCTGACTCCAAGCAGTTGACTTTCTTGCACGGTTCATATTTACTACAAATTGTTTTATGGATATAGTTGTCACGATCATAATAATGAGCACATGCATCGAGTCCGTAATCATGTTCACAAACGGTGTATCCTAGAACCTAAATTATAACGATAATACGATTATTAAAGGTAAGTATGATCCCAAAAAAATATCAAATTGATCGTAATAATGATTTTAACTACGTTTGCGACAGTACCTTAACAGTTTATGTGCATTATACTACAACATTAAATCTTCTAATAAAACTAAACCAAACCCTATATATTGGCTATAAATACAAATTAATTTATTAAACCCCATGTATTAATCATAAATCAAATCCCCAGAAAGTACATTATCATGTAAATTCCGGAATTTAATATCTTAAAAATGTTTGCCGGTATTACCCAAATGGTTACACGCTGTGGAGGAACTCTAAAATGATAAGATACTGTTATGTATGCTTATAATGGCTTCCATGGAACATACCAGCACCTGTAAATATTAATGGTCGACTGCAGTGATTACGCTTTCTCTTTGTCTGTATTCCTTTTTTTCACACTACATAATGCTCTAATTCACTGCGAAGATTAATTTTTCAAACCGCACACTCTGTTCAATGCCGGCCGAGTAATTACAATGACTCATCGTTATAACAACAATTCAAAAAGCACTATTCTTTTCGAACAACTCATTTACCGTGGCTATAAAGAGCAAGCATTTGCTACGGAATAAAAGTATCAAGTGTTCCTTTTAATTAATGAAGTACAGTTTTGAGAACGGCGTTGCAAAAGTAGCATCCGACCGAGGGTCTCTCCACCTTGTTTCTACGAATTGCATCATTTTTAACAGCGCAACTTCGTTTGTTCAACTACATCCACGCCTGTCCTTGCAATTTCTTAAGGCGTTATCCCGTCAGTAATTCGCCGAGTGCGAGGACTCGGAGCATATTCGGAACAAAATTTTGGCGCAATACCCTAGGCACGTAGGACGAAAGCTCGCGACGACAGGAACGTAACGAGTCTCGTCGAAAGAAGGAAGTTGAGAAACGAAGAGAAGGGTGCGCGGTAGAAAAAAAAGCACCTAGTGCCGAAGCTTCTCCTTTACTCTCGTGGAAGAGCCTCGCCTGTTACTTATACGCAAAAGGTAAAGCGCCTTGCTCCTCGTCTGGGCTTTCTTTATTTAGAAGCGGAGCCACGACCGAGGTAAATTGCATCCTCAATTTTTAATAAAGCAGAGAAGGGCAGAGGCTTTGTTGAACGTAGGTATAAAGTGAGCTTCGACTGGTTTGGGTAAGTCAAGCGGCACCGAGCCACTGCCTAGTTAGCCCAACGGAGCAACCGAGAGAGAGAGAGAGAGAGCAGGCGAAGACACTTTTCTATTCGTTTCATTGTAAATGCCAGCTTGGCAGGACTCAAACCATCCTCGGTCTTCGTTCCTTTCTTCCTTCCGTCCTTTCTTGCAATATTGATTGCGCCGACCGACTCACAACTATCGAATCTCCTAGACGCTAACTTCGCGTCTTTTTCTAATTTGCCTAGGTTCGTCCCTATCGGATTCCCCCATCTTTGGTTCGTCATCCCTAAGACGAACGTCGGAGCCATACAATTCTATTCGCATTACGCTGCGTTATTACGCGCGAAATGAGAATATGAAAAATTTTCCAGGTTTTCCAAAGGATGATTGCAAATAAGATCGACGATTTGGGGATCCAGTGTTTGTACAATTTTAATTTCATGTTAGTGCAGTAACAAAATTTGCCGAGGTCTATTGTACGCCGGTCCGGTATTAGTGGTCAGAATGTAACTAGAATTTAATTATCGGCAACGGTTATAGTAACATTCTTGTATGATTATGTTTGTAACTGCTGTGATAAACAGTCGTGAATTTTTATCGTAATTACGAGAGCTGTCTGTATAGAGTGGGTCAGATTGAATGCATTACGTGATAGGAAAATCTAATTAACTCTTTGGCATGTGCGAAAGGAAACGAAGCGTGGTCTTTTATACTTAGCAGTATGGCGATAACGAATTTATACATTCGTTTAGTTGCTACTGCATTGCAAGAAAAGAATTTCGTTCTCTTTTATCTTGTGCGTTCGAAAATATATATTAGGAGCATTATTGTTTTCAGTTGATATACTGCACATTAATGCAGCCAATGGTAACGCGATGATAATTTATCTAATAATATTTTAAATGAAATGCTTTCTATAATGTACAGGCAGGGCAATTCTTTATAAATAATGAAACAAATTCGAACTTCTTGCTGCAACAACAATAAAAATTGTACACATTTTTTATGTACTAATATATAATGTGATATTTCTTTATTTCTCTTTATTTATCCTTATTAGCAGCAATTTATCATGTTTAATATTTTTTTAATATTATTTATATATGTTGTATATAATATATATATTTATTTCGCAAATTTTATCAGACTTTGTGTAACAAATTTGCTTTTAACAAATAAATATTTGTGTTACCAAATTTAGGTTTATTCTCAGTAGTGTGAGTAACTTCGTTAATCAGATTTTTCGAACTAACATCTAATTTCAAAAGTAATCTTTTTATTAATAGAGAAATTTAGTAATAAGCGTAATTATGTATTTAATCAATAATATAACCATCGCAGCATTCCAGTTGACTGTTGCATTTCAATTTACTGCCCTGTATCTTTCAATTGATACTTGTTTCCGACCTTTATATTTGCTGTATATTTTATATTTAATTTGATTTAATTTAATTACAATGCGCATACATTTTGAAATGTAATTAAATTTAATTTGTCTTAATTAATTATAATGGAAAAATATTATTTGCCGGAATATAACTATTAAGGGAAAAAAATGTTTTTATTTAGCTTCACCGAATTTATTGATAAAAATTCAATTGCCTTTTCTCTCGATGTTGGCATTTAATATATATATATATATATATAAAAACGAAATTTAATTTGGATAAAAATACTCGTAAAATGTATACACACTTTTCACAAAAAGATAATAAAACAAAATTAAAAATAAACAAATAAAGTGAAACTAAACCATCGTGAAATGCTGTGAATAAACCTCCATTACAATTTTCCAAACCATGTAAAGTAAAAGCTGCAAAGGTATGTCATCGTTTTTAGAGTAATAATATATTCTAATGTTATTTCATTTTATTTTTATCGTCAGCTTGATGAAATTTTTCTTTGAACCGCCACTTTACAAAACTGAAATTCAACATTTAGGTAATTGAAATAGTCATCTATCGTCGCGCTTTTTTAATAAAAAAAATGGATTAATGGCCACAAACGAACGAACAAATCGATCCCGAAGTCGTTTGTGTTTTCAAGCGCGCGCTTAAAACATGGTACCAGCCTGAAAATGTATGTACATTAATCGCTTTCTACATTGCCTTTAACTTCACGCGGCGTGTCTGGGACAGGTATGAATCGGTCGCAAGCCCATGCTTCAACCTCAAACGCCGCAAAGCCGCGGCTCGCCATAGTCAGGATTATAATTAGATATCGCTATAAAAGCCGATACAAACGTTATTGAACTTCCAAATGCTTAATTCATAAATATGTAAAATCGACTAAAATTTGCTGGCTTTAGAAAAACGTGATTTTGTTTCAAAATAAAGCATTCCTCGATTAAAATTACTATAGGTAGGCTGCGATATTGGGTGCAGTTTATGTACCTTTGACGATAGACTCAATTTGTAAATTATTTTGAATGATTAGTTTTTTGCAAATAAATTACATTGAAAGGTAAGTATATTAAAAAATATATCGACTTAAATTATTCATAAGCATTTGATTATTGAAAAGGATACGTAAAGCGTTTTTGTGTATGGTTATATATATAACTATATATATCAATTAATGATACACGTAAAGATTCAATGGAAATTTTAATAAATTTAAATTAATAGAATTAGAAGACAGTTTATACAATTATTTGGCAAATCAATTGATTTATAATCTTCTATCTTGTAATTTAGTAGGTGCCTGCGATGCAAAATAGTTTTTAAGAATACTATTTCATTTATATAAATTTGAATATTCATATTACCACAAAAATATGTAAAACTTAAATTGAATATAATATATATTAACTTCATATTATACATTTGGAATTTTAAAGTAAAAGTTTTATCCGAGCCAATTTAATACAATTAAATAGAGAGATTTCGGATACTAAAGAAAGAGAGAGTATATTTTTCTATATACTCATTATATAAAGTTCACTTCAATATTACTTTACTTTTTAAATGAATAAGAAAGTCGTAAAATTGAAAAAATAATTTAAAAAAAATATATAAGAGTACAATACATTGTAAAATACTATTAAACTGTATAGATTTTAGTGATTGTAGAGGAATAATATTTATTAATGTGTAAAATTTGTACGTAATGTGTACAATTTCAGTAAATATTATTAAAAGCATAGAATAACATATAATCAAATTTCAATTAACAATTACTTTTATAGTAAACAATCACATTATATATACTATAAAGTTGTAAATATATAGCGAAAATTTATGAATACTTACTGTAAAGTTTAATAACTTCTAATTGAAAATTTATTTTATCCGTGATTTCCGTGTGTTTAATAATATTTACTGGATTTAAAGTTGTTTTAAAGGAATTATTTTCTGAGTGTAAAAAATTCGATAACTTAAAAAAAAATTAAAAACTTTGGATGATAATCGACATAAATATTTCCCTGTTTTCAATAAAACGGTAAATTTTATTTAATAGTAGGTTCTATACATCATTATTAGCATTTAATTATATATGTAAGCACATTTAATAAAGTCCATAGTGTATAACTAAAAATTAGATGCTATAATATATATATATATATATAATGTTAATGAATTCCCTTCGTAGGTGGTAGGTACAAAACAACACGACGGTTGTAACCGTCCTCCTTTTGATTAGATAATGTTTTCCACACCAACTCTTTTACAGAAAAGTATCAATTGGTGGGCCTGAATATCTTTGAATTCCTCGGGTGTCAATATTTCCTCAGAGCTAAATATTCTGTGCCTCGAAGCTATCAGCATGGAGCATCTGCAGAGAACATGTTCTTGAATTTCATTCCCCATACCATACCATCCACATACAGATTCTTCTTCTTTCCCTATCTTGTTTAAGTAACAGCTTAGATTACAATGACCATCGATTATGAGTACCACTTTTTTCAGTGTTCCATTCCATTTCTTATTGATTCTAAGTTTAATTTATTCTCCCGTAATACAATTTTTTGCTCCATCCACACTTATCAGAATAACACCTAATATTAAAATTGAGCTTATATAACTACGGTTCACTGCTGCATATGTTCTCCAATCAGAGTATATATATATATATATATATACAATTGAAAATCTCCACTTCAAGGATTACAAGCCAAACCTCCAGTGGCACCCTGTTTTTCAGGTTCATTTGCATAAAAATAATAAGATATATAATGTATTATATATTTATAAAATATAAATTGAAACACAATATTTGTTTTTGAAAAATATGCTTAAAGAATGTATAACTAATAATAATAATAATAATACGGTCGCATAAAGTTCAGCATAATTTGAAAATTATAGTTGAAGGGAAAAAGCGGTCTGTATCGCTTATTTAATCTGTGATCAAACGTAAAATCAACTAATTAACATTTTTACGTTGAAACGATATTGAACATGATTGCAATATAAAGCTCACGAATTGGAGATATCTGGAATTTTATCGATATGTTTAAAAGGAAGGTCGAAGTGGTGTTACGAGTATAGGTTACTGATAAAATGCATTTCATAAGCGTACAAATTATCGATAAGTTTGAATCCGCGGCATGTAGGATGTGAAAATTTTCGTAACATATTTTACATAGTTATAAACTTCGTAATTACTTTTCAACTCGATGGTTTAATAACGAAATTATAGGATAACGCTAATGATCATAGTGATTGATACATTTCATAATTAAAATACAGGGAGACAATTTTCAAATAAATTGCTGTCTAAATAATTGGAAAACTTGCCTATAAGTTATATATTTTAGTTTTATATATGTTATATATACATATAACATGTTATATATGTATATATACAAATTTTATGTTCAATTTAAATTATATGTCCAAATAATTTTAGAATTGAATTTTTGTACCTATCGTAGTGTTATTACTGAATTTGTTAATTTCTCAATTTATATGTATTTGAAAATATTACAATTTACATCGGACATATTTGGATGGAAAGGATTGTAAAACTATAAATACCATTTTCATTAAAACATTCATAGATGTTTTTACTAATTTTATTTTATAGATAAATGATACACGCTTTTTGAAAACAAGTATCTAATGAAATTAAATTATATGCATGCTGAGATAAATACATAATAGGAAATTAATCGATTCTATTGTTTTACTTGTAAATATATCACATACCATTACAATAATTACTCCACTTCCATCGGTAATAGAGAAAAACAGATAATGAATATAATTATTATCATTGAGTTGCATTCACAAAAGCATATATAAACATACTAAACAAATAAGCAGACAAAATAAATAAAGGTCAATTCACAAGCAGCTGCGCTCTTTGTTTATTTGACGTTTAATGTTTACATTTTATATTGTTTCTCTCTAAGTAAATTCATTGCAGTAAACATAATTGATAGAATATCAGATACACCAAGCCACTAAAAATATAACATTCCTATTTTTTATTGAACATAATGAGGAGTCCATACAACTTACACATAAGGAACGTCATGCAATGTTATTGGACTTTTCGAATTATTTTTCACAGACATATTTATTTCAAATTTTACAATTTAATAATTTATTACTATGTTAGAATTTCGGTAATAGTAAAATAGTAATAATAATAAAATGCATCACAACTATTTAATAACATTTCTTTAACCTTAATATCGCAATGAATTCCTATAATACTCCTTATATTAATGCACTTCGTACTGTTACTACAAGTTCGATTAATCTACTTCATCAACGTTGTGTTTTTTCTCAACTTGGCACACTAAAGAACGCTTTCCGTTCAATTCATATTCCATCCTTCAAATGGAAAACCGCATAAATAAATAAGTCCCCGCAATTTACGTCGAATAAAACGGTACAACCCCGAACAAAAATGTGCTCAAAATCGTTTGACCTTTGCCTTATCACCGTTCTACATCTGGATATAGCGAAATGCGATCGATGCATCATTGTTGCATAAACCCACAATGTATAATGGCAAACAAATATACACGTTACATAAATATTACCTTAATATGACAATAATATTTTATGCCGGACGTCGTTCGCTGATTTACCGCGGTCCCATAATTTGCGGCCCCACCGATTCCAGTTTAGGCCCCCGCAGACCCGCATCATCCGCTTTCCTTGGATCCGGCTCGTGCACGCCGAACGCTCGTAAATCGCTCTAGCTATCCTCTTGCTGTCGTCGGAATGTCCCGTGTCAAATTTCTGATGTCAACACCGAACCAGGCGCCGCGCAGTGGGGGACCACAGCCGAAGACCGGCAACACCAACAACTGAATTTATGGTTTCGCGTGGAACTGCTTGCTTTGGTGCTTCGTATTGTTCGCCGATGGCCGTAATCGTGGATAACTACGAGAACGGACAAACGCGGTACGATGCACGTTTTAGTGACTTTTTGTAGTTCTATCGTTCTTTGCTTGCGAATCTTTGCGGGATGCCGAGATTATGGTAATAAAGTAGATGATATACGAACAATTCGGAGATCACTGATTACCATTCAGTGTGCTAATTTTGCATTTTAAACACCGAATGACAAGATAATAATGTCTCATAATCCGCTGTTAATGTTATTGAGAGAAAAACATGGCTGGATATTTTGATTCGGTGATAATGTAAGTGATTGTAATTAAAAATAATGAATTGCATATCTTGCAAAATATTTGCATGGTGACTGCACATTTATGTATATTATGTGTAATCAATGCGTGTATCATTATATATATTAAAGTTTGCCCGAGACGTTTGACAAATTATAATTATGTGTGCTAAAAGTTAGCATTATAATTTCCTAAAAAATTATATACGCTGTCGTCTTAATTGAAAACCAATAACATATATTTTATTTATAAATTCGTGTAATGTATATCCATAGTTTGTTGCCACTTTCGTGTAATTAATAATTACATTACAATCAAGACTTTTTTACGGCATAATTACCGTATTGTAGAAAACATCCACGTTGACCTTATTTAATAATGATCGACGCTTATATAATTATAACGACACGAAGTATTTATATTTAAAAAATCAATATCTGAAATCGCACGAAACAAACGTACGAAAAAAGATACGGGTATAAGTTAAAAAATCATAAATTATTATTGTGCTAATTTGAAACGAAATGTTATATACATGTTACATATATATATGCAGTATATGGTTTTGTAATGCAAATTGAAAAATATAATAATCCAATACGTGAAACTATTACATCAAAATATAGTTTATAATAAAATGTGTCAAAAATCTCTACACTGTGTAAGAATAAATATTGTTATTTTATTTTAAAAGTAATTAATTTACATGATTTAATGTGGAATATGATATTACGTTATTTTACTATTATTTCATTGCTAGTAGCAGTGTTATCGCGGAATGAATAATCAATAAATGTGTATGTAATGTTGGGAGGCTGTTGGTCAAAATAACTCATTTACTGAAAATAAATTGAAATACAATTTATTCAAACATAAAATGAAATCCAAATCTTGAAATATTAGATTAATGAAAATATCCATGCCATAGTAATCACTAATTTGAATTATATTATTTAATAGTTAATTATATACAGTAAAAGAATTTATGGAATATGCTGGACGCAGTTATAGATTACTGATAGTAAAAATAATAAATACATAAACGAAGGCTTAATTTGCATAACAACAATTTAAACTATAATTTTAATTAATAAACTATTTAGCTATTTTTAAATTACTAGTTGAAAAATATTCCTTGAAACTTATAACTTTAAACACTTTTTATTTTGAGACCTATATCCCATGGAGTATATATATTTACTTTAAATTCAGATTTGTCGTTTCAATTTCACGGTTGCATTACAATCAAAATGTAACAATATAATTAACCAGGGATTATCATATATAAATATCATAAATAAATGTATAAAGTTATTAAATGGACATTCATATGCTATTAATAAGATTTAAAAAAAGTTATTATTTTTTCTTGTTCAAAGTTATTAAAGTAATTTGTCTTTATGATTAATTATATGATATTCAAATATATATGTTTAACCGTATTCATGTACATTAAAATTCTGTTTTGTACGCCCGAATCCCGTGGCGATATGAACCAATCCTCGACCTTGCGTTAAGCCTTCATTTTATTATTATTTAAAATATCACTAAAACAAAGTCCCAGTTTTACCTTAGCGTGTTATATGGCGATTAAAAAATAGAATAAACTTGAAAACTCATAAATTAATAACGTCGATGGCGTTCAAGATTAATGATATGCTTTATCAACCTATTAGCTATCCTATAACACGACCACCATTAATAACACGAGTTCATTACAAATTCTGTGTAAATAATTGATAAACGTCTCCAAGAGTACTTTATTCCTCCGCCATATTGCAAGAAAATAGTTACCCCTGCGAATTTTTACTGCTCCTCGAACGTTGATCTTAGATTTGACGTAAATAAATCGTTGAATCGAAAAACCGTGAATAAATGCAAATAAATTCCCGGTATGGCTTGGAAATTAGAAGTTCAAGGGGTATGCATTACTTTATGCAAGAATAAATTCAGATAGTATCATGATTCTCGTTTTAATCTGGATTACTGGATTAACATGAAAAGTAGGAATCAATGAATTTTAAAGAGAAGGCAGATGATATATGTGCAGCAGTGTAATTGTAGTATACATCAATGATATTGATACAAAATGGCAAAAGATAATTTTAAAATAAGCGCAGGTCGTGTGTCTATAAGTATGAATTAAAATTTGACGTAGTATAAAAAAGTTTATAATAATACATATGGTTATTATTAAATCAGAACCAATAGAATATATGTCATGGTTTTTCGTTAAGTTTTTTATTTTTTATAACTTAACATAACTTAATCTATTTACAAATAAAATATAAGAAACGAAAATACACAAATCGATATAAAAGTTAATTCAGTCTAGACAAAGTGAATTTTGGTAACAGGTTCAAGTAAATCAAAATAATGTTACGGTCTTATCAAGGGAAATAAAACAATGTATTGTAATTAAACTTCTTTTATGAAAAAGCCAACAGTAAAATATATATCAGTGAATCAAATTTCATCTATAAAAATAATAAATATTATTTTGATATCGGCGTACGGAAATTGTAATAAGTTAAACGAAATTCAATGATAATAATTTGAAGCGGATGAATTATGATAACAAAATCGCAGTTATTTGTCGAAAATTTATCATTAAAAGTCCATTTGAGTTTATTTGACCAAATATGAAAGTACATTTTTGCACTTTTTAAACATCAAGTGTCTCGAATATAGTACTAAAATTTTAAAGTGAAATTTCAAATATTGCCTCAGGTATAGAACTATATAATATTATGGTGTACGAAAGCGCTTTCAAAGCAAGTATGCGCATCGTTCGTTTGATAACGAATAATAGTATCGTTGATAGTTTCGTATACGTAATTACAATATACCGTATTTATACTTGTGTATTTAAATAATACGTGCGATTATTTCTAAAAGATTGTATGAAAATTAATTACCGTATTTTTCACATTAACATGAATTCAAATAGTAATCCCACAGTATTGTATTATAAATTGATTATAAAGTTTCAACTCGAACGTATAATTAGTTTTCGATCAAAAATTCGCCCGAAAGAAACGCCATTTGTTCGTAAAAATTACCTTTTTTGAACGTTACATTTATATTTGTAAGCATTTGTATTTATAACGCGTTCAAAAAATACCCGAATTTTCGGATTCCCAAATGTATCTTTTTCATTGATCAGTTTCGGCATAAATGTCAGACAAATGGCAACTTGATTTATCTTTATTGAATATACCCCGCGTTAGAGGAGCTTCGCGTAAAATGAAACGCGTCGCTTATCACGCGACGTGACGAAACGAATGGCGAGCTGGCGTTGGCGCATAGTTTTTCGATTATGTCCCCGTAAACAACAATATACACGTCGGCGACATCTTTTACGCCTAGTCCGGGAGTTTTTCCCGCGGTTATTTTTGTACCGCGCGATGCACGACGTTCGAGCCCGATGCATCTGCTTATAATTTGTAAGCCGAGCGCGGCAATTAAAAGTTTGATGCGACCATTAAACTATTCCGGTTATAAAACAAGGGAAGCTGCACCAGAGCGACAGAGAGAGCGCGAAACTTTTTTAACGATGGGGAAAGCACGCAAGAGGCATTTCTTGCGCCAATTATGCATGCGAATCGGTCGTGTAAATAAACGCATGGAGGGTGGTCTGCTTCGGTATTTGCAGAATCACGACGCGCGAGATATGAAAATGACTACTTCGCCATTTCGACGCAGTCATTCTGTAAGCATTTGACACTTTAAGTGTACCGTTCGATGGTACCGAAGCGACGAATAACAAAGAGCGCGTGAAAAATGATCAATCAGAATGAATTTGATGGGAGCGATTAATTTAGAATAATCGATTAATTATAATTATGGCGAATTCGGTATGAAAAATGATTAACCCGAGATCGCCATGAACGAATGATTAATGACAAGTTATTAATTATGAATTGCAAAGTAAAAACTGTGTTGTAACAAAAGAGTTCATAATGTTATTGGTATAGTATCTTAAATGAGCTTTTGAAAATAGCTTATCCTATATTGATTGTTAGGATGCTTTGTTACGTGGAGGATTTTAATATTTAAAACATGTAATTAAAGTAAAAATTGATTATACGCAAACATTTAATATGCGCTTGTGCGTAGTTTTGTTATACATTATATATTATGTTTTAACTTTAATTTATTAATATTTTAAAACAAATTTTATTACACATTTATAAATCTTCAGCTTTTAAGAATTTAAAGCAAACGTTATTATACATAGTGTTTACGATAAATTTTTATGATATATTAAAACTGTTTTTAAGTGAAAAGCGGATAATTAAATTTATAATAAAAAATACATGCACACTATCCCAAGTAGAAATTTCTCGAGTAACTCGCGAGTTACTAGATATTTTATATACAAATTCTCTAGTAACTCACGAGATACTAGACAAATTTCTACTAGGGATGTTTGTACATTATTATTAATAAACGCTATTATTAATAATTATTTAACGAATAAAATAGTTATTTATTAAGTAAGATTAAGACACTGGTAATTATTGAAATTATCTAACCTTTAAATTTCAGAAATAATAAAATAATCAAATTTCAATAATTATACATAATATTATATAATATATAGTCTTTTAGTTGCTATCAACAAATGTTTTACGTAAAATAAGTATGTTAAGAAATGTTGGATTAGATTTTTCTGCGTTAAATATTTGTGAATCAAAGCTTAAGCACCTGCACAATAGGATACTGTTGCACATTAAATGTTTCACCCACGACAGGCGAATAGTCGACGAATAAAAGTCAGAACATCATTCAAACAATTTTACAGCCGCATGATTCCAGAACATACGTTTCTCGCTGACGGAAGAATTGATTTGAAGAGATTATCGTTTGAAATTTCTTTATAGTATAGGTATATCTATAGTAATATAAGGAAATCATTGAATCTATAACTTATGCATCACGAATAAAAACTGTTTGCACGGAAGTATTACTAAAAAAACGAAATTTGTCTAGGTACAAAAAAGTAGCAGAGTAAGGTAGTAAACATTACGTAAATAGTCAATTATATTAAATATATAAAATGACTAATATTAAACATAAAGT
>JABFQC010001862.1:0-17786 GCA_022817085.1 Psilanteris sp. ZL-2020
CTGTTAACCAGATACTTCGATTATATTATCTTACGTGTTAATTCTTAATACCGTCACGATCTATTAAAATGAATTCTATTTCATGTACACAAGTTGTTGTTAAATTGGAAAAGAGGATTAAAACAACTCGAACGTACACGAAGGGATAAAAAATTTGTAGGTGCTGATTGACGGTTTACTTTTTTTTTCCACCGACATTTTTTGCCATTTCAAAAGATGCACAAAGACGCGTGTATGACTCATAGTAATGTTATTACCGCGTTCGAGAGATGTCCGGTTCTAGTCCAAGTACCAACACAAATTATCCAAGACACGCAATATTTACGTTATATTAAATGCTTCGCGCATTGAATTTATTATATTTAACTTACACGCGATTTCCACAAAACAACTGTAAATATCTCATTAATCTAGAAATTTCGCTTTCAAAAATCCAAACATTTCACTTTGAAACGTTCGACGTCAACAAAGTATTTTCTACCGTCGGTGTGAGATTCGACAAATGTCATTAAACGATTGCATTAAGAATTAATTTTGAAAGCAATATTGATAAAAAGAGATCACGAATGAAATTCGCTATTAAATGACAATGAAAGTCATTTTTTAACGCGCGTCCGAATGAATTACGGAATCATCGTTTTGTTACGTTATGATGATCAGATGTTCAATCGGCGTTTACTTTTTTTTTTTTTTTTTTTTAACATTAATTGCTTTCGTTTCCTGTTTTCTAGAGATTACTCCGTTCGGAAACGTGGAAAAGGCATTACCAGGTGAATCGATTGCAATTCTCGGGACGATTTTGCACCAATCCGGTAATCCCTTTTAATCCCGCTTTTGAGCGCCTGTAAAATCAGTGGGATCGCCGAGGACGCTCGAATTTCGCTTTCTCTATTTCCCAGAAAAGATTGCCGATTTTTACAATCGATCCGTCAAAGATATCCGTCGTTTTCAATGACCCATGGATACGCCCAATCAGTTATTGGACAATCTGTTTTACGACGATCTCTCAACTATTTATGACGATATGTAGTATACAAAAATTGTAATCACTTTGAAGCGATAAAATTGAATTTTATGAATCGACGATTTGAAAATCTACAGAAATATATTTTTTCCTGCTTTCGCGAAATAAAATTAAATTCAGTATAACGAAGATATACTGATTGTTGCGCGTTTTTAATTGTTGTTATAATCATTGAACAATAAATGTATAAAATTGTTCAATGACCATATGAGATTGGAAGGGATAAAGTTGGCAGCTTGTTTTGATAAATTAATAATGTATTGAATTTTTGTTAAAATCTTTAACCCACGAAAAAAAAAAAAAAAAAAAAAACAGTACTTTAAAGCAGTCGCCATGACGCGAATTGCTTCGGTATTTATAAAAATTACAAAGGCAATTATTTGATAATTTCAAAGATATAAAATATATATTGAATTAAAACAGAATCACATATGGATAAACCGATTTAATACACGTCGATGCTAATCTTGTTTAGTGAGAAGCTACCGTGTAGAGTAGCATTAGAGTTGTTAACATGGAAACCTTTCGAGACTGTTTTGACTAACCAACTACACCGCTAGGGATATTTTATGGGCGTTGTTACGTCACTGGCCCGTCCGCGCCATAACTCACAAAGGTCTTAGTGTCTGTTTCTATTAAGTTGTGGTTTGAATCGTTAAAGCCTTTCAGTTCAGATTAATTGGAAAATGTCAATTTAACGTCAATAACAATTTTGCGCATTCTTTGTTTCTATTCAAAATAAATAATCGCCGTTTATTAAACAAAATATGATTAAACAGTTGTTATTTCGTTAATAAATAACGATTAGTATCAAATCGATAGCAGTTGGTTAACGAAGAATTAAATAATAATATTTATGGACAGCAAGAAAGATGAGATACAAAATTTGTGTCGAAATCGCAATAATTAATTTGTGACGAAATGTGCATACGTATGTTTGATGCATTTATAATATTCGCTTATATAATAAGTTCCATTCTATTCAGTCAATTAAATAACGAATAAAAATGTTGAGAAAATAATCCAACGCGAATAATAATAATAATTTAATTGGCATAATTGTATTGTATTATATACGCAATCGTTACTTTATATTACGAATCATTATCAATTTTAATAAGCCCGAGAATCAGAAATTCTTGTATTTAATTGTAACTCGTAATTACACGACTGCGTACGTTATTCGATTTGGAAAATTTATGGAAAATAAAGCATGATTATTATTGCAGCGCGTGTAACATTAATGTTTCGCGTTCTCAGCACTTGTTAAACAACAGCAATTGAT
The DNA here is from genome assembly GCA_022817085.1 of Psilanteris sp. ZL-2020. Lineage (NCBI taxonomy): Eukaryota > Metazoa > Arthropoda > Insecta > Hymenoptera > Scelionidae > Psilanteris > Psilanteris sp. ZL-2020. The sequence continues at coordinate 2,310 of JABFQC010001862.1, forward strand.
TTTACAATATGATAAACTTTTGCCGCGACGATTTGCTGTTAAAATCCCGAGGGCGATTGTTGAATGTTTTTCTTTGAGTCATCGTAAAACGGAAGAGTTAATTTTTAACCGGCACAATTTCAGCGATCGCGTATGTTGACTCTCAAATGGCGAATCATTTTTCAACTTGATATTTTTATACCTCAAATTATGTTTTGACTTCGAAACATTAAAAGTATAAGTTTATAACAGCAGTAAAATTGTCTAATTGCATTGCATCAAATTTCACATGCAAATTTCATTTCATTCTTTTTCTTTTGCTATCAATAATAGTTTGAAACACGTGTAGCAATTATATATATGAACATGAATGTCCGAAGCGTGCGTGCTTCTGGGTTCAACATTGTTACTTATGAGGGTTTTGACTTACGTTTTATAGCGTAACGTCAAGTAAATTTTGTTTCAAAAAATCCGCCTCTTTACCGCGAGCTCATGCGCTGTTGCGTCCACGTTTTTTCACACCAAAGCAGCGAACAATTTTGTCGCGTTAACATTTTATTGTGTCCAATTTAAATTTCAGCTGTTTATATACACGGTTGGAAAGAAAATGCCCGCGCGTTATTTCGATGCAGCGTTTCGCAAGGGATCCCGCATTGGACGCGATTTATAAAAACAAATGGCGGAATAATAAAATGCCCGAGCGCGAAATGTTTACGAAAAGCTGACGTTAAATGCAATAATTTATGCAGGCCGGAATTATTTTCATTATACGTAACAAAGGAATGGCGGTTTTTCTTATTATTCCATATTTTGCGTCACAAGCACGTACCGTCTAATAATTGCCTTTTGTCGTTACGCTCCGCCTAGTTCATTTTATATTTGCTTCATCCACATTCTGATTCAATGTGCTTTCAACATTTTTTTTATTACTGCTGTAACCGCCGCGAACGCTACATGTTTATTTTCGTAACGAACGTATTAGCGCCAATACCGGGCATTGGTGGTTGAAAAATAATAATTTACGAATCAGCGAAACCCTCGTTTCGCGCGGTCGTGCATTAACGCAAATAAACGTAACTCGACTTGTATTGGAAAATTAAAAGGTATATTCAACAAAAACCTAAATTCTATGATTGTAAAGAAAATACAAAAGCTCAATTGACACAAAACGTATACAGTCGCCGTTAAAATAAGCAGAACTTCATTAAAGTCGTGCGATCGGAATCCCAAATGATTCATTTATATTAATAAATACTAATTAGTCGATCGTAAAATATTGTAATTGAAGTTTGGAATGGCAAATCATAAAAATGTACACGACAATAACAATAAAAATGTAGCAAAACGTGACTTACAATCGACGATTGAAACTCGTTTGTGATTGTAACTGAGAAGCAGAAGACGAACGAGAGCGAAACGAAGACAATGCGGCAGAGGGACAAGGATGGAACGTGCGAGCCGAGAAATTTGCATATTAAACGGCTCGAGATTTATAACCGACGAAACCGAAAAGGATCGCAGGTGCTAGAAGCGACGCATTCTGATAACTATAAGAGCATTGATTGTGTCCCGCACGACAAGTTCAATTATATTATATTATTATAGATATAACCTGGCATTTTCACTTCGAGCGCCGAGAGCTTCGCTATTGTCAGTTTCAGGTTGAAACAAAGCATTTTGAATTTCAAATAGCGGAGCATTATTAATTATCAAACGCGACGGTTTAATGAAATTTACTTTCAATGCTTGTAATATTTACAATATCGACGATTGATCGTAAAATTCCTTTTTAACTATAAAACTCAGTTGACTGAAAGGATCCGATGATTGACTTTTTGGCCGAATTTTGGTCTGATTTATATACCGTTGGAGACAAATGATTCGCCTAATAATGCGCGATATTAAGCAAGCATTTGAATTCGAGTTACCGGAAACGACTTCTCTAATTATAAACGTGGCGAACTCGTCCATCAATCAACTACTATGGAGGGAAGCGCCGAGTTGCTTCCTCCGCTGCTCCTCCTAGGCAATTACTTTGAAATGAAAACCATTGCTATTACCGTCGATGTCAACTTAGTAATGGTTGAACCAATCGAAATCACCATCTATCGCTTCTCCACCAACTCGATTTGGCTACAAAACCGTCGTTCGCGTGTCGCAGAGTTTCAATGATTTCCATTACACTGAGACAACTTTCTATTAAAAATTACCGTGGCAAAACAGTATTCTGATGTTTGTCAACACGTTAAAATGACCCCTAAATATCGTAAACATTACTTCGATTTGCCTATATTTTGACTGCGCTTTAACGGTAATCATTCTTTGTTGACAAACATCGCATCAAAGCACGGTTTTGGCACGGTAATTTTTCATCGAAATTTTTCTCAGTGTATAATTTGTTTTCTCAAAGTTTAGTAAATACGTATACACCCGTTTCATTCAAAAGCAAACGGAATTTAACAAAATACAACCCAATAACATTAAATACCGTTACTTGTTCATTTCTCACGTTACGAACGGTCCCCAAATACACGACCACGATTCTGTGAACGACATTTTATTACCGGTAGCCATTGGCACGAAAAATGGTTTCAATTCGTGTAAAATAAAGTGCCAATTATGCCCGACACAAGAAAACAATTAAGCGCAGTCCGTTGCCTTGGTCGGAGTTTCCCACGTTGTGCGGAAACTGTTCCTTATTCAATTATTCAATGGCAATATCGCGTCGCGACACGGATGCCGGCGGAAACGAACGAAAAGAAGCGATGGCGACGAGCGAGGCGAGTCTTCTTCATTGCGATATTGCGGATAGGAAAGCGTCTCATCGGCAATAAGCAGATGCCGCGGCCAAGCCGCATTATCGAAAAGTTTTAATTACGCGACTTGAACGTCGCACTTGATGCGAAACAATCCACGTGCACAGGAAGCGAGATGCGGGTCTTCCTCGCACGTGTATCCCGACTGAACGGTCGCAATAAACGAAATTCATTTAAATAAGAATTAACGAGCGAATTGACATCATCATTATAATCGTATCGGCCTCGCAAAGTTTTCGCTATTAAAATGCAAATGTTGACGGTTTACGGGTATAAAGGAAGTCAAATTCAATTCGCTATTGTGATCGACGGGTATCTCGGATCGTTTGTATCAATATAACTCGGAACCGTTTCAGAATAGCGCTCGAGATATTTTGTATAAAGCGTCGAGTAACGTGACCGAGGTGTGAATTGAGATGCAAAGTGAAAGTATATTTATTTGTTATATTTATCGCTTTTGGTCGCGTTAGAATAACGGCTGAACTTTGCACGAACTGATTATCTGCGTCGGAAGTTTTGAACGAAAGCATAATAAAAGCGAGAGCATACAATAATGATTTTAATTCCACGCCGAGTCGAGATCTTGTTATATATGTTATATGATCATCGATAACGGGTAGGTGAAATTTGAAATTTGTTGCAAATTGGTCGTCGATTTAATATTGTCGCGCGGCATAATTTGTAAACTGTAATATAAAGGAATGCGCGTGACTTGGAATAAAGATTATTGAAACTATATTCATAAGTCTTTTTTGTGGCTTCAGACTGTGCCTCCTCCGAAAGTCGCGTTAACAATCGTAAACATATATATATATATTCCGTGGCCTTGGGTAACGATACAGCGCAAAAATATCGGAGCTATTTTTGGTACTACATTTTCAAAATACGTCCGACGATATGCAATTATTTGCGCGAATTTCACGCCAATCAATTGATTCATCCGCTAAAAGTCGCACGCGTATTGCATCGCTGTGCTTTCGTTATTGAGCACAAATTTAGATTGGTTTTTAGGTTATGGTGCTCATTGTACAATCGGTTTATATTCGACGCGCGTTAATCTCACGGCTGCGTCGATTGTTTAAGCTTTAATAGCGATGTGTATTTTTGCAAGCAACGTAAAACACGGTGCTTTAAAGTTTACAATTCGCGCGATAATAATATAATTCGCGCCGTGCATTACATAAAACATCAAAATAACGACACGGCGCGTTGTACAATGTTCGTTTCTCGCCGCGTACACAACAATAATAACGTGAATCATAAACGACGTATATTTATAAATGCAAAAAAATGTGGAGCTCGTGTGTGATTCTGCTAGTTATCGGTTGACGAACCTGTGCGAATGCCAGCTCGTCGCATAATCGTGCCAAGTCGTAATGTGCGAGTGCCGTAATACATCGTCACGTCAACGAGAAAGACAAGTGTCACGACACGAGCGCAACTACGTCAGATTATACGTATTAACCGACGATTTATGAGGGATTTATTTGCTCTGCGCGCAATCACTTAGAAACGACACAAAAACGACGGCGCAGAAAGAAAGAAAAAAAAATAAAATAAAATAAAGAAAGAAGGAAAAACAAAAACACACACACACGCGCGCGCGCGCGTGAACAAAAAAAGAAAAATTGCATTGTTCATTGAAAAGCGGTCTAGTTTTCACAGGCTTTTAGAATTAACAATGCGTCATTATGACGCCGTTAAATTGAATCTTATAGTCTTTACACTTACCTTTTTTTTGCATAAAACTGAATAAGTCATCTAAGAATTCTTTTCTCTTAGGATCATCGTTTAGCTCGTACAGCTGAAAAAGACAACGAAATTCGGTTAATTCAATTGACCGTTCGGGTTTTCGTAATTTGCGTACGAATTAATTAATTGGTTAATTTAATAATATTCTGTTATGAATTGTAATTGACAATAATTATAGTCGCAACGTATTTATATATACATCTGTATGTGTTTCTCGCAAAACATTTGGTGACAAACTCGCATTTGCGGCCGAATAGTTGGAATAATCGACACCACAATTGGACGGTCGAATTGTCTCGCAGCCATTGCAGGTGCTTGCAATAAAAATGATAGCGAAACGAGCGCGCTTTAAGCGACAGACAGATTAGTTAGGAGCGATTATTAATGATACCGTTTAACCCACCTCGCAACCCAAAACCCTTTTTGCATCCAAAGGACCGAAGCCTTCGGGCGTCGACGCGGAATTATCATATTTGTTATATACGACGCGCTATATCTAACCCGAGATGTCTAATTGACTTTATAATACAATGTCCATTCCTTAATTCCCTTTTCGATTAGTTCTTTTAATATTGATACTGCACTTTCGATACGCAAATTAATTTGTTTCCAGTCCGCTTTAATGCCGAAAACACTAAATCAACGTTTTTTACGATCGAATTACTTCGAAGGTCATTTCAAGGTTATTATTCAAAACAGCTTGTTATGCCTCTTTCGCGCGCAGTTGCAACCCGAAACGCCGCGCGATTTGATATTCGAGGGCGCTTTATTATTTATACACCGACAAATTAGCGATCGTACAAAGCAGAAAAGTAATTTTGAGATCGCATTACGGATCGTTTCTGTTGCGCGCTTTTGGTGAACGCAATTTCGCGAGCGCGCGGTACCGAATCGATCGGCGATCGGCGCATTCCGGCACCGAGGCCCCGCGCGATTCGTCCGCCGCCGGTCCTGAGAAATAGTCGGGTCAGGGAGATCGCGATTGTCCGGTCATTTATCCGCATCGCATTCGGTTTTCATGGCACGCCCTCGGCGTTACTCGGGGTTCCATTTTGTGCCATTTTCTTTGCCTTTCTTTTTCCTTCGGTGATGAGCTCGTTAGAACACGCCATCAAATTCACGTATACTCGAACGGAAAAAGAGAACAAAAACGAAGGGTTAAGTAGCGCATTGATTGATAGACGGGATTCATGCGCGAAACGATCGATGATGCAAATATATATATGAAACCGAGCTTGCTATCGGCGCGGGGCGATCGGATGCTTTGTGTTTGATTTAGATTAATCCATAAATCTGTACGCCATTTTAACAAAGGCAACCACGACGATGCGGAAAAGACGATTTGCATATGACGTTTCGTTATTTGCATATATATATTTATATATATATATATATAATAAACATATAATTTCAAAACGAAGCAATGGAAATAGAAAGTAATGAAAAAGTGCCAACTCGGTTGCATACCGCCAGCCGTAATATTAAAATTAATTACGCGCAGATAAGGCAAGGGAGCATTATTTTCCCACAGAGCGTCGCGGCTTATCTACAAAGTCGAGCATAAAAATAGTAATAATGGCACTAACAAACTAACAAATGCGCTCCGCGCACGGAAAAATTACAACAAAACGCGCAATCGCGTTATCACATCGGCGTATCGCGAAATTGCGCGCGCAATCGCGCGCCATCTGGTGCAAAAAGCGTCGCTTCCGTGGCGCGCTACGTTGCTCGTTATTCCGTTGCCAATTTTTTTCTCTCCCCCCACCCACCCGCCCCATTTTTTTTTCACGTCCGCGGCACACCTCGAGCGAATCGACAGGCCCTTTTTCCGCGGCACACGTCGCTAGTTTTACGAGCAATAATTATCGATGCGCTCGGCGTTCTCTCCAGGCGCAGATTGAGATACACGTTCGCCGCGCTGAAACGACGAGCAAAACGCGAGATAATTTTGCCGCCGAGATAAGCTTCCGGCCGATACTCGCTTTCGATAAAGCTCGTTCTTATATTTTCGTCTCGGGATTTCACAGTCGGGATGTATGTTTGGCAAAGGCCTGCTATTAACCGCGACGGGTTAACCGGTTCAAGGTTCGCCTGGCGTAGATAATCGTCTCTTCACGGGTGCGCGTTACACCGCGGAGCGCCGATCCCCGTGCGCGCACTACGTTTCTGAATAATTCGCGAATTACGTTTAACATGACAACGTGGAACGATTGGCCCGGTCGTTTCAGCGCAGACGTCGGTCTTTCATTCGCATACATTTTTGGTATTCGGAGTACATCTTATACACACGGAAAAAAATAACCTTAGAAATTTGACCGCAAAAGATTATAAAAATAGAAGAAATAGGCAAAAATGTAAATAATATGGTAAATTATGGTTAGAGACTTCTAAAAATATGTCAAATATTACCAGACAAATGATCAAAACAATGATATCGTCTAATGTTTATTTACATTTTTGCTCACTTTTCCTTCGGTTATTATCTACTTTAGTCAAATTTGTAAGATTGTTTTTTTCAGTGCATATTATTGATGCTCTAGTGAAACATCCGACCATCACGTACTCAATTTTGGCGTTTATTGGTATCTACATTACACTGTTCTTGTAATTGCAATTTATTGAAATACCATAATCGTAATGAACAGGTACAAAGAATCATATGTTATTATCTATTATCTGCAAATGTTCGTTTTTCAATAAATCAATTTAGCAATTTTTTTACTTGAACGTAAAACTTGTCCCATCGTAATAGAACATATAATCGTGATTCACACGATCAAGACGAATCGTAGACGAATTTCGTGACTGGAAATTCACTATAATTTTGTTTCGATCACATCCATACTTATACGGTTAATTGAACCGGCTTATTGACAAGCATCGAAATTGCACCGTTCCTTGCACCAACGCAGTCACCAAAATACTCGCAGCAAACTGCACGTGAACTTCGCAGACAATAGAATTAGCTTTTACATGCCGCGTGTCAGTAACGCCATATTTTCATCCGCCATTGCAACGTGCTCACCTTGATCGTGCATTGGTTGAGTTAAAGCTCAATTTCCGTGCGTTTGCTGTGTATGCAAAAAGGCCGGGACGGCGGGAGTCGGCGACGGAAGAGAGAGGGGGGATGCGAGGACGATGGTCGTTCACTTATTAACTTAATTATGTAATTGGTCGTATGCGCGCGGATAGGCGATTATCTACGGGCGTCGTAGGCCGCGCGCAACGCGAATGCAATATCGTCATGCGCCGCCTGCCGGTCAACTTCCGGTCGTAAAATTTTTAAGGGCGCGTCTCGAGCGATGGAGAACGTCGTTGCTGCAATCACGACTGCTCGTCGAGAGAGAACCGTCGGCGTCCTTCGTGACCTTTCGTGCGCGCTCAAAATTACGATCGAACGGTTCGCGCGCGGCTGCGGTTCAAATCTCGAGCCCGTCTCGTCGAGCAAAAATTCTTATTATCTCATTAACAAATCCACCCGCGTGTAACCTCAAAACGTAACGCGCGTCGACGGCGTTTGGGTCGCGCGGTTGGCACCAACGGGCACCGCCGATTTATCGCGAACAAAAACGGTTCGCCGAAGCGTGTATACAGTCGGACGGAGAATTGGTCTCGAATAAGATGCAAACGAGGACAAAGGTGTTTTTGCTTATTAGAGGATGATCGACGGCGCAAAAAGAAGAGGGAAAAGCGGCAAAAAGGCGAAAAAAAAAGGAAGAAAAAAAGGGAGCGCTTGGCCGTAAGAAAGAAACCGCGATCGGAGTGGGGATATCAAGATTGCGCGCGTTATACGAGCAGTCGTAATAGGGCTGCCATTACTCGCTGGCAGGGCATTAAAGATAGCGTCCACAATTATGATGATTATGACGCTCATAGCGTATTCATAGTAAGGCTTACGGTGCGCGCGCGTGTGAGGGCAAACCTGCGGCATTCGTACGTGTTCCGAGCGCAGTATCAATGCTGATAACGTCGACTCCGGTCGACTCGCTCGCCTTTTTATTATCGACGATAATGAACATCGTGTATTATTTCCCAACGTTCTGGTTTGGCTTTTTATTGTTCTGTGTGTTGTGAAATGTTAATGCGCCGCTTGCGTTCACGTCGAGAGCGTTGTTGGAGGCATGCAATTATTGTGCGAGTACTTCGAGTGACGGTTCCGAGGACGTTGATGATTCGGTTGATATTGGCGGGTTATTGATGGGGATATAAAAAATTGCGCGCCTCGCTGTTATTTAGGATAAAATTGCCAGGGTTGTAAATTAACTCTTTATGTCACAGTAACTGACTAGTCTTAATAAATCTGCGCGTATTACTGCAACGCGCCTTCTCCTTCTTCCCTTTCCTCTCCCCGCGTGTCCCGCTCCTGCGCTCACGCATACACCCCCGTGGCTTTATTCACTCGCGCGACATAATTATCTCTTAATTGTGCCGTTGTGTTTATTCTTCCCCGAATCTAATATTCCGGCAAAGCGTTTATCATCGCCTTTACTTGGAACAAAGCTAATAAGCGCGCCGATCGATAAACACGAAAACGCTCGGCGCGTCGAAAAAAAAAATTTATTCTTCCTTTATTCGGCCCGATACACGCCCGAGATGGCATGGAAATCTTTACTTCCCGTGGATCTTTCTCAGTAAGCGTCGCTACTTTATTGTTTGTATTCGAAACTCGTTATATGACACCCGAACGCTTCAAATGTCACGTCAAACTGTATACGAATTAATAAAAACAACTTATCTTTATTATCGATTGTAATACCTCGATTCGGCCGTTCGGGCGATCGACTGTGTTTTCATGGAATAGCACGGATTATAAGCGCTTACGAACGAATAATCGCGTGAAGTTGCATCGAAACCAAAAGACGTCGCGACGAGAACCGGATACCCGAGTCAGAATTTGAAGCCTATTTTCAACCTCCATAAAAAAGTGCGGAAATTTCCATTTTCGCACATTTCGAGGATAAAAGGAGGCTCCAATTGTTGCCATTAAAATCTTTAAACACATCTTTTAACTTCGAATTAAATATATTCTACCCTTCCCTTTTGCTTGATACGTGTATATTTAATTATATTCGAGAACATTCAAAGTTAAAACGATATGTTTAAAAGTTTTAGTGATAATAATTTGAGCCTCGTTTAAACCTCGAAACGCGCAAAAATGGAAATTTCCGCAGCTTTGCGAGGTTGAAAGAAAGTTGAAATTAAAACGAATTTGTGCGATTTTTCGAGGTTCAACGGAGGCTTAAAATTTTATCTCGGGTATTCATATATATATATGTATCAATTTATATATAAATGGATTAAAAAAACCATATATCACACCAGCTGCGAATGACAGATTGACGGACCTCTCGATCGATGAATGGAACAATGCATTCGCTTCAAGCGATCGAAATCGATGATGAAACAATCCAGCCCGTTGACGAGATCGTGCGAGCAAATGCTGCGCGAAAAGCGAACCGGTGGGTACATGGCTTCTGGATTTTAGAACCGATCGAAAACCGATCCACGCAGAAAGGGGCGGAATCGAGCTCGCTGAGTCGTGCAGATATAAGGCAAACAACGTTGAAATCGTCGCTTCCCCGAAACGGGCAAAGGAAACCGGTAGCGGCGGCGTTTCGCCGGTTCGGGAAAGAAAAGCGCCGGTGCGTTGTCGAAAGGAGCACGGCGTAATGAGATAAAGGAGAGGTCGGACGGAAAAGCAGCGGCGCCGAAGTGTCGACGAGCCGGGCCTCAAAGGGAGCTGGCAGCTCAACTTATCCGGATTAGAGTCCGAGGTTTATCTCGTTCCGCGAAACGATATCGGGATAAAAGCGATTGATTTCGTCCCAATGACGGCAATCCGCGACCGACGACGACTCATTGAACGCTCCTTCGCTTTCTGCGAAGCACAATCATCCGCGCCGCGCAATTATCCTTCTCCCGATTTCGCCCAGACTATTATCCGCAAGACGTAACCCCGACGTGCCAAATAAACCGTCCCCTTATTGGACAACAAAAGCGCGCCTGGACAAATAACAAGGAACAAATGTTGCCGGACACACGGGATCGTGTGATTCGGTTTCTATCAATGTCTTGCCTTTTTGTGTCGTTGCGTTATTTCTGTCTCAAAATTCGGGGTACTATTTGTAATGCGAATTTCGTTTAATTTGTAATGTTGTTGAAAAAGCAACTACACTGAGAAAAATAAAATATGAACAATTACTGTTTGTAATACTAATTGGGGGTAATTAATTCCATGTAGAAAAAAACGATCGGGCCATGCATGGCCCATGCACGGCAACCATCAGACGATCATCGGTAAATCGTCGGGATGAAACGACAATTATGCATGGCCCAATGACGTTTAACGAACGGCAAACCGAGACAAACACAATTTCTCATTACATAGTCGACCCGATCATATGCCATGCATGGCCCAGTCATTGGCTTACGACTTGAAAAAGATGGTTTCACAATAATTGTCATAACAATCGTGCCAATGATGGCCCGATTCTTTGGCGATGATCGGGCCACGCATGTGTCACTAACAATGTCGATCGTTATCAGCAATGCATGGACCATGCATGTGCCGTTTGTTATTATCGGCAAACCACATGGGATATGATACAAATCATTAAAATGTACTGTTTTTAATTGTAATATATTATTATAATTCATTAATTATCTATGTAAATAACTTGATTTTTTTATGTTAAAAACAGTATTTTTTTCATGTTTTATTTTTCTCGGTGTATTAATGGCGACGACTGTGAATCATCATTCGAATTTGAATAATTAATAGTTTTTACTTTTTTCGTTAATCAAATATTGAATGAAATTGAGTATCAATTTTAAATATAAAAAGAGAGAGAGAAAGAAAAAGAAAATAGAAAAATTATTATCGAAACATTTGACCGCGCTTCGGTCCCATATTTTTAGAGGCGACGATAGCGAGTTGACGATACGCGAGTCGCGATAAGAAGGACACGCATTATTACACGGCGCGAAACCTGTTGGCGGACATCCAATAATAACGAGTCTAACGAGAATCTCTCGGCACCGAATCTTCGGAACCACCGGAGGCGTTGTATCACGCGCACGATGCGACATGATAAATTGAATTAAGAGAATTATGAAGCGAGCATTCTAGTTCAATATCTACAAGTCGTACGTGATCCACTTAAAATAATGTATTTGGATTCAATACGAAGGACGCGTCGAATGTTTCTTTAATGTCAAGACGCCATCGAGGGTATATGAATTATGTAAATGCGCAACTTTTGTCAGATTTACTTGTCGCCATCTTGTAATATCACCCGGGAGAAGCTCGTCTGAAAGCACCTGCTCAAAATTACGCGCGCCATTAAAATTCATTTGCCGACTCGTTCAGTTTTTTTTATCGATTAATTAAGCTTCGTGTAGAAATAATAATAATAATAACAATAATGAATATTAAACTGAAATTACAGAGGGCAAAATGGCGTGTCAGAATCTGCCATTCGTCTCTGATTTGTACACATTGGTTAAAATAAAAGAACAAGAACATGATTTTGCAAATGATTCGACGCGATAAAATTTGTGCATACAAATCGCGGCTCGGCGTAAGATGAATTTGACGCGCGACCTTGCCGCAATTTCAGGAAATAACCCAAGACCTTCAATATCGCACGAGATTGGTCTTGTAATAGCTGCTTCGGTTTCGCACATAAGTCAATCTTCGACTCGAAAGTCGGCGACGCAAAGAGCGATGAAGAAATATAAAATACGAAAAAAACAGCGTCAAAAGAGAAAAAGGCTCGGACCTTTGGTGCGTCTGTCTTTCTCCTTCGTTCGGCTTCCGATAGGGTCGAATTTTATGTCTGTAGCTGGAAATGTTAAATCGCACCTAAACATTCTTTATGTCGACCGCCTAATAATCTCGCGACTCGCTCTATAACATTGATACGACGCAGTTCATTGGCGGACGGAATTGTTCGAGAAATTGTTTTCCAAAAGTGTGCAATATTTTATCATCGTTTCTTAACCGCAATTGATTTCATCCGAGTCGTACTGGAAACGCGCAAGCGCGATTTATTTCGCAACTAAAACCCGTACGTAGAATAAACACCGCGATATTTTAGTCCTTTTTATGCTTAGTTGGCTAATAAAAAGGTTAGCTTCGTTACACTTTCGTTCGATTTTACAACACCGGTGAACATATTATTCATATATAAATAAGTAATTGTCGTGTGTCAAGCCTTAGAAATATACGAATTTCGATTACGAAATATTACCTTGCCTTATTAATTTAAATTCTCGCGATCTTCGCGCAGAAAAATTATATTTAAAAAATCGCAGTATAAATAGTAAAACTATGATACGCTTGCAAATCTGACAAAAATAACTATATCGTGTAATAAAAAATGCTACATAAATTGAATTAATTATTTTGTATACTCATACTTTTACTATATAATATAATAATATATTAATTTTTATCAGATTTGCAATAGCATCCTAGTTTTATATTCAGATTTTTTAAATAGAATTTTTCGTGTTGGCAAACATAACGTTAATCAATTAACTAATTTTCCTGCTAGGCAAGTTGTATTGCAATAAAAGCACCGCGATCAAAACCCCCCGGATTCATCGCGAAATCCCAAACAAACGCGGCAACAATTGTTTATTTCTCCTGAAATAGATAGATGCGGATTTTTGTACCGTGCAACCCTTTGATCTGCAGTCTTGGTTAATTTTCTTCGTAATGGAAAGGTTTGGTCTTGTCGTCAAACATCTGTGTAATGTTCCGCGACGGATGCGACCGGAAATGTGCTGGCTTGTCCATATTGCAAAACCATTCGTCACTACCGATTAAGTACGGCCATAAACGCCACGATGCGCGGGAGAGTCGACGAAATTGAAGAAGAAACGAAATTTGCTCGGATTGTTCGCCAGTTTCATCCTTCGGCCGCTGACGAATCGCTTCGGGTACATTATATTTCGAAAAATTCAGGCGCTTCTGAAACGACGCCGAGTCCGTCGCCGAGTTGGCGAACGTGTTTGTTTGTCAGAAAAATAAAGAAGCGCGATCGGACCTGCGGCTCGATTCGAATGAAGCAATTGGCTCCGATTGGAATTGGCCTCTTTTCGGCGCAGGAATGTCGATTTGAACAACAAGCGAGGTGTTGAGCAAGCGACCACTGAGAACGAAATCGATCGATTAAAGATCGAATTTCGCTACCGAATGATAACCCGATTGGTGCGGGCAGTCGATAAATCTGAATCGAATTCGACTGATCGCAATTAGGAGGGCATCAGCGCCATCCGTTGCTGCGAGCCGGCGGTAAGAGAGTGAAATTAAAAAATGGCTAGGAAATGTAAACACGGACGCTCGTAATTTATACAAGGCAAACTCTGCGCCTAAATATCAGGCTCACCTTTCTTCGATCTCGAATCGTAATTAAAATCTGTTATTAAGAGTCTAATATGCGAACCAAATTACTTCGGTCCGTGCAAGAAACGGATCACGTGGTGGTTTTATTAAATTTATTCAAATCATCGCGAAAACACTGTCAAAACAGGAGCCTTTTGAATGCCTTATTTTAAGACACCACCGTCTTAAATGAAGGCGCTATATGACTTGAACGAAAAGACGTCTTACGAATAAGTCAGTTTGAAGGTTTAAGACACCGAAATATAAGGCGTTCAAAAATGCCTGAATTGAAATTAATTTTTCGGTGTGTTTCTTTATCAAAAGTAATAAGAATTTATAGTTTTAGTTGATATAAAAAAAAAATAAATGAAATTATACATCTATAATAATATGTTTAATGTTATGAGTTAAAATACAGAATGTACCATAAGTGACAGAAAACGAGATTATGTATGAACCAAGGCGTCTTGCAAGTGTCTTACTATAAGTCGCCAAACTGATTTTGTAAGTGAACGATTGAAAACAAAAAAGTGCCTTAATTTAAGACACCTGTTTCTACAGTGAAGAGCGACGGAATAACGTAGACGCGGTACCGAGCATAAACGGGGATAATCGATGATTGTAAACGACAAATCGGTACTGAATTACGCGCAATTGGATTAAGCAATAATTATTGTCGTAATTGTAAATGGAAATGGCAGGCATTAATGACGGAAAAGTGAGCCAATAGGTGAGCTCCGATAGACTCGGCGATATCCGCGCGATATTCGTTATTGCATCGACAAGAAGTGCATTGCTTGTAATGTTAATATTACGGCTTAAGTAAAATCGTTGCGTGCAATTGCTGCATCTTGGGCATTATGGCGAAAAATGTAGTAACGGTTGTCTCGTAAACTGACCGAGGTAACGACTCGGGAAAATTACTTTACATCATTATTCAACATTGTTGCTAACGCGAGTCCCGCTCCTCTGTACTTATTCAATAATATTTTTTATATCATTTACTTCGGCTCGTATTAAATAATACATAAAACGTTTCCCGAGGCTCGCAATAATCCTGCATTTGCATGAATTACGCGATTTTTGTTCGATAAACTATATACCGGGTGTTCCCGCGCTTCGGAACAAAAGTTTTGCAACGCCGCGGCCGATCGGGCAATTACCGTAACGTGGCAATTATTTCGACAAGATTAAAGTGCCAAAAATCAGTTTACGCAAGCCGCTCGTCGTAATTCAACGAAATTACGATATCCGTCTAGAGTAACACTGGAATACCCGTGTAATAATCTATTAAAAATTATTATTTCGTGCGTTAAAAAATATCTTTAAATAAATTTTCAATTTCAACGAGATGAGAATGTTATTTTTCTGGTACATTTTTTCATACACTGAGAGAAATGAATGACAAAAAATTCCCTTGAACAAAAATAAATGACAAAAAAAAAAGAGAAAAAGAATAATATTTACTGTTTTTAAAAGGAAAAAGTAAGTTATTTACATCGAAAAATATTAGTTTATCATAATATATTAGTTTTAAAA
>JABFQC010001863.1:0-17786 GCA_022817085.1 Psilanteris sp. ZL-2020
TTATATGATGTTTATATTAATATTATAAATTTTATATAACTAATATATTTTTTAGTAGAAAATATATTTTAAATGTAAAATTTTTATAAACTATATATAAATTGGTTTATAAACAAAGCGGCAATAAGTTGTATAAACCTATTTATATTTTCAATATATATATTTGTCCGTGTGGGGTATAGAAACTGAAATTTAAATAGTGATTTTGAAAGAAATAAAAACATTTATTTACCAAAAAGACATTCCAATTATTGAGCTTAATTTAAAGTTAAGTCCTCATTAGGACATACCGTATTGGGCATTCAACCTTTCCCGAACTAATTACGCAGTTCGATATATATAATTTGTTAAAGTATAGCAATTAAAAAGAAATGTAAATTGCGTTTCGTGTTAAAAAGCCGCGGTTAATTTCGACAAGACTTTCAGCAACGAAAAAAGCGCTCGGAATTGTAATAATGTACACAATTAAGCAAAATTTTGTTACTGGTTGTCAAAAACGATGAGTGCTCGACTGTATCGATCGCCCGCAGCTATATTCATTCCCTGACAGGATACAACAAGCAAGTTGCCCCTCGCCTTGACGCGGTTCTTCATCGTGAGATAAGCATCTGCGTGGACTAGGAAGTTCCGAGCGTGCGTACAAAAGGAAATAAACGGAGGGTATGAGAGTTAGATAATCTTGCCACTCGACTGGAGCGCGCGCGGGAGCGAAAAAAATACGAGCAATCGTAAATTCGGACGGTCCTACGAACGGCAACGTGGGACGCACCAAATAATTCGAACAAGAATACCCGCCTCTTTAAAAAAGTAAAGCTTTCCATGCCAAGCAGACATACTCGTTTGCTCTTTCGAATTATTTAAATCGTTTTCAGCGCGCTTCTTTATTACCGCCCGCGCAGTCATTTCACACTTCAGTAGTAGAATTGTTTGACATTAATTTATTTCTTACTTCCAAGTTGGTACTGAAAGTGCCACTTTTAGCATTTCAAAAATGTTTATCAAATATATAAAATAACATTTTTGTACGCTTTTAATGCATTACTTATGGAATGCAATAATCATACAAATGCAAACTAAATACTGTCAAAGAAAGACATATAATTATGTTTTTTTTTTAATTTTTACAAAAAAACACGTAGTTTTTACTAATTTTATATATATTACTTCAAAATAGAACACTACTGTAACACATTTGATATTTTATGAGTAATTTTTAATACTTCTTTTTCTCCGGGTAGTTTTTGTAGAACTATTTGTAGTTTTATAGATTTTTTTTCACATGAGTTATATTCGCATTCTAAAATTTTATTTAAAAATCTCAATATAAATAGTAAAACTAGGATTTGCAAATCTGATAAAAATTACTATATTACATAGTAAAATAATCAGTACACATAATAAATAATTCAATTTATGTAGAATTTTTATTATACGATATAGTTATCATTATGGAATTTGCACGAGTATCTTAGTTTTATTATTTATATTGCGATTTTTTAAATATAATTTTTCTCCGTGAAATTTTACTATAAAATAATCTAGTTTTGACGAACCAAGCTTTAAATTTTACGTAAAAATTATGGTTAAAATGTGTAAATAAAATAATATGTTTATACTTCTATAACAATTTACTTTCAAAATTATTATTAATAGTAATTACAAAAAAATTAAAAAGTTTAAAAGTATGAAATAAGAAAATGATTAAAGGCTACTAAGAACGGTTTCTTTCGCGTTTATTCTCGGTGCTGAAACTAAGCGTCTTAATTGAACAAAACGTGTGTTTGATAGCGACATTAAGAAAAGTTTGTTCCTTAACGACTCAGGTAGCAAATGTACTTTAAAGCTGAACGTAATCTCTTTTTCTAGGACAAAATGTCGATGACTGGAAGTCTGATGGGTTACGAGAATAACAACGAGGTGAATCAAGCCAAGTGTAAGAAGCCGCTTAAGCCACTTCCGGTGGTGTCGAGCATCAACGCCAGCGGGGTCACCAGCGTTAGCAAAACAAGAAAGGTTAAAACGCCGCAGAGGCGAGGTTCGCGATTGAGAGGTCACGTTAACAGCCTTTGGTCCGTTTGGTACGGAATTATTGCAGTCACTTTGCAGA
Source organism: Psilanteris sp. ZL-2020 (assembly GCA_022817085.1). NCBI lineage: Eukaryota > Metazoa > Arthropoda > Insecta > Hymenoptera > Scelionidae > Psilanteris > Psilanteris sp. ZL-2020. Next base: position 2,108 of record JABFQC010001863.1, read on the forward strand.
CTTACATTGCAACGAGATGTGTAAGACGGTTCTTTGGTAAGAATTAATAAGAATTAATTAAACATCTACCAACCGAACCAAACTTATTTATCAATAATAAATATTATTAAAATGATAGCTATGTTTTTATTACATATTAATATAAACAATCGAAGAAATTGTTCATCATTACTTTTGTTTATAATGTTTTGATGTAATACTTAAAAAGTTTAATAAAAAAATATTTGATATATATATATAAATATTACAATAATAATTTTATTAGAAATAATAATATTATAATGAAACAACTACGAAATTAAATAAATATTTTAACTCAATCATATTATTAAATAAATTAAAAGTTTTATTTCTATATTGCAATATTCTGAAAATATTGCATATATTATACATGTTATTTATAAAGTTTAATTTAAATTTGTTATTTTGTATTTGAACCTATGAAAAGGATACGTGAAGTATGTGCATTATTCATTTCTGGTATCTTCACGAAATTAGTTTTGAATAATAATACATATTGGCTAAAAGTTATCTCAAGAGTTCGCTTCCCTTTACATTTTTTACCCCTGCAGGTTCGAAAGACGTTTCAGATATAGGCTCCACTATATGTATCGAAATTAATAATCTTTAGAGAGTATATATCAGTGTGTTACGTGAAACTTTTTTATAATAATATTGTATACGATAAGATACAATTTTATCCCCTCACAAAACAGGCAAAAAACAACAAAATACTGCCATGTTGTAAAACAATACCTCGACATAAGTGTAAACTTGCTTTGGTATTGGTTCAGATTACCAGAAGATAATGCTTTTGAAAGACTGCGTTATAATAGATTTACCAACCAGTAAGCACACCTTCAAGACCATTTCAGGATGTCTTTTTCTTTTCTTATTTCGCTAATATTTCTCGCCAAACCGGTTCAGTTTCCTGTAACAATTTATTACCTAAGATTCTTGTAAAAACTTTGTAAACTGTTCACGCAATTTCTGATATAATTAATTTTGTAAGTCAATTTGATTTCTATTCCTTTGCATAAGAAATCTCCAACCATCTAATAGCAAACGAATAATTACATTTTGTTTAAAATTAATTGAAATGAAGTGCAAATGTGGGTAACAAAAAGTTTTCCCCCTATTTGTGTTTCGTTTCATTTTGTTCGGAAGAAATAAAAGTTTCAGTTGGCAATCATAAGAAATTTGATTAACAAAAGTGAAATCAATTCAAAAATTAGAATTTGTTATTAATTTTTATGACAAGAATGATTCGCAAAATTCATAATTCATTATTGTTCGTCGCTTAACTCGACTATATCATGTGCAATTAATATAAATAAAATCATTTCTATCATACATTTATACAGTAATAAATATGAATCAGGCACAAATATCATTCATTATAAATATGTATTATTCTGTAGAATAATGTTTTAAAATGTTGTATATAATATTTATGTAAGATTTTATTAATTGTAAATTAAATTGGTTAAAATCATTGAAATTATAGTTTATCTCGTGAAATCTTCCAATAAAATGGGTTTTACTGTTGCAACTTATAATGTATATATTTTATATACATAAGTACCCGATTTATCTATTATAATAATAGTAAATGCAAATACTTTAAAAAGGTCTTGAGATCCATATATAAGTATGCAGACTCAATTACTGAAAGGTATGGCTGACGCTCATTTGAAAAGCGACGGTCTTCTCAAATTGACGGAAACGCTGAGGCATTTCGGCCCCTTCTTAGCAACGCGACTTTCAAACTTGATATAAGTTCATCGTTAGGTGAATAAGCTTTCGTGTACACGAACACATGTGCCAAATGGAGTTTCCGGACCACGAGGGGTAGCTTCCCTCAAAACTGTACTATCCTCCTTAATTGCACGAAAAATAACTTCTATCGAAAATGACAGCGACGAACATGACAACTGACATTTTATTCGACCCAAAAGATTTAGAGACAATCAATTGCATTATCGTCCTTATAAAATTTATAATAGGTTCATAAATGCGAATTACAAAAGCATCAATATTTGCAAGTCGTCTTATTGCATGTTCTTAAATACGAATGGCATTCTAAAGAAAGAATACAATTTTAAATCATTATGTATAAATTAACTAAAAAATATACATATTTTATATTTTTAATGTTATAATTAATCATATATTAATGTTATTGCATTGCTCAAACATGACTCAAACATTTATTTAATATATTTTTCGGCTTTTGAGTGTATAAAATCGTATTCTATTTCCTGTATTTTAAAGTATACAGCGAAATTTCAAACCCTAGGGAATAATCCAGGAAACGAAGCACGATTTTTGCGTAAACCATCAGTGATGAAAAATATGAAATTAAACTCCAGAATACAAGTTTTACTTCTTTGCTGCATAATACACATTATGAAAAGTTCTTATATTTATCTATATTTCTCCTAGATTTAATCGATATTCTCATTTAGCATATATACAAATAAAACACCTAATACATAAATGATAACAATAAAGAACTAAATTTCTCAAAAAATTCACAAATCTGTTAGAAGCTGTTTAAATACACATATAAATTGTAAATCTATATAGTCAGCATCGTTCAAAATTAATCAAATATATCCGTAAAATTAAAAAGGTTAACTGTTATTTCAAAAATTCTAGATTATTTTCAAAAATGTCTTTACATTTCAAAGAGATACAAACGTTTTAAACGGTTCTTTTTATTTGTATTTCATATTTAACAAATATTAATATTATATACATGGTATATGTAAGTTAACAATGCTTGCTTTCATTATAAACGATCTCGTATTTTTACATCGAGTATAAAATACTATTCGACTAAAGAAATGTAAATTTTATTATTTACGAGTAAAGTACTGGAATACAATGTACGCGCAAAAAAAGTTCCATTAAAAATTACTTAAACGCACAGTAACTGTTCGAGAAAACAAATTGTATCAGTAAAATTGACCAAACTTACATTAAACATTTCTGAAATATTTGATATTTTACAAATATAGCGATATGGATTATTTCCGTTGCAAAAATAAAAAAGATAAACAGAGCTAATCGACTATTCAATCGTTGTTAAGTCTTTGACGTATTATGTTACTATACAACAAATAATATCGATTCAAAAAGACTTCAGATTTAAGCAAAAGGGGAAACTTATAATCTCTAAAATGAATCAAATAAACCGATTACTTGTACCCATATTCATAGGATGCAGCCTATTTCTGTTTATTGTAGAATCAATAAATATTATTATTTTTTTTTTGAATTTTAATGTGCTTAAGCTTATATGGTAAAAAAATCGTCGCAATAATAGCATTTTTCAGATATACATAATTTTGTCATTTTGTCATTATACGCTAAATATTTAAAATTAATTTATAATATATTGCATATATGACTAATAACCAATCAGTTTTATTCTTTTTTTATCAAAAATGAATTAATTATAATAAACATAACACATTTAATATATGCAAATTGTAAAAGTCGTTTAAAACAATGTTAATTACATTTGTAATATAATCGTTAAAACTGAATTAACCACTTAAAATAATTATTATCTTGAAAAATATAATATCGCTATATAATAATAATAATAATTTTGGATTATTATTTGATGTGTACATATACTGTGTATACTAATATGCATTTACATCGACGTTGAATGTTTATTTTGCAGCTTACATCTCACTTCCATGGCCAGCAGATGCACCGCCTCCGAAGATAGAATTATACGCATGCCTCGTTTTAGCCGGTACTGGAATATTCTTACTTCCAGTGCTGTTAGTAGCGGCAGTAGTAAAAAAAGGAAACCTGGCTAACGATGGAATCAAACTTGGACGGCATTTAAGTACATGCTCACGTGACCCATCTTCCTCGTTACTTAGCGATAATGGAGATAACGGTAAGCCACCAAAATTCTATTCACGGTGAATTATAATTTAATAATAAATATATAATCAAGAAAAGCAATAAACTTTATAGTACTTTTCGTCATAATACCCGCATATTAATCTCTTGTATATTAGTTATATGTTCATCGAAATTCATTATAATTATCAATAAATGACTTTTTTAATATTTATAATTAATAATCAACTATTTTAAAACATGTATTATTACATTATGAATATTATTAATAATTATTGATAATAACCGTATTAATAAGACTATATAGATATTTACTTCTATTTTCTAGAATGCAATCATCGATTGTTTATAACAGAACTTTTTTATAACGATATGAGAGCTCATAGAATACATTTATTATGTAACAAGTGAATCCTTTCGAAGTAAATTACCTCTTCAATCTTTAAACCAGTAAATGGTTACTAAATATCGAATTTATCTTAATATATATATTTGAACTTCCATATACGGTAGAACAAACAAAAATAGCAAATTTAGCATTCAAAAAAATATATGTATAAGTATCAGAAATGTATGTAATGCGGAAGTTCTTAATTAATGACCATTCATTTTAATTGATACAATACTAAAACAAGTGTAATAAATTTCGATATTTTCATACAAAATGAAGATAAAATATTTTTAATACCCTTTGTAAAAGAGTCTTGAATTTGTATATAGTTATCGTGCAGAATCCTAATTAAAACAAAAAAAATATTAAAATATACAAAAAGTTGTTTTATATTTTAATTACATATGAAGTTCGTTTTACAATATTATATTATATACGAAATTATCACGCTTTCTAATAAAATTTAAAATAAATTCTAAAGCATTTGAAGGTGTTTTACTTTATTAATTTCTGTACAATTTACTTTTTAATTTACCTTGCAAAATGACTACTTTATTTAATTTTAACGCGAAAGGAATGTAAATCCAAACCATATACGAGAGTCTAATACGAAACACGTAAATTGATTATCTGTCAGTATCTATAATTATTTTATGACCATAAATAAGAATAACGATGACAATCACAAAACTAAAAGGGTGCATATAAATAACATTTGAACTTAACTACAGGCCTAGCATATAATTTGTGGAGGCATGGAGGGCCAACTGCAGCTTTCGTGCATCTCTGCACGGCTATGTGCTTTCTTCTGCCTACTCTGCTCATGGAAGCGCGGCTAATTCATGCTGGATTTCTGCCAAAAGGTACGTTGCTTTGCTCGAAACAATTTCATACATCGTCACAGCAAAACAAGTAACGCGATCAGATATAAAATTGATTTATGTTACGCGTTAAGCGTTTTTAACTTTAAGTGGGCAATTATTTCGAAGGAGCAATACGATTGCTGCAATTTCGTCTTCTTAACACTCGTATTAATTTAATGCTTCAGTATTTCGTGACAAACACTGCGAGCATTTAATATCATTCTCGTTGGGATTGCTCTAAAGCGTACCAGTAGACGCCCAGTATTATAATTATATAAGCAGAATATCTATTACTAAATCAATAATAATCACAATAATTAGGTACAATGATGAAAGTTGCTTTCATGTTACGTAATACGGATTATTAGTAAACGGATAGCAGTTAATAGTTGGATTAATGAAAATGCCGGTTAATTGAAATACAAACGACATTTGCATAACGTTGTCTTACCGGAAAATAATTTTAAAATCAAGACACTCTTAGAAGAAATTACAGTGATAAGTAGTTCACGTTTATACTCAACAAGGTTGTGAACTTATCATGAAACATGACATTTTGATATATACATAATTATATAACAGTCGATAACAAAATCATCAGTCGGTTACTAACATAAATATTATAAAATATTTATATATAATATGAAAGATTTTTCGGAGTAACGTTTTCGCAAAATTGGACAATAGGTATCATCTGATATACAAGGGATATTTTATATTTATGTTACTATGGCATAGACAAACGAATCGAGATAACAGTTTTAATTGCACAAATAATTTAGTTTGGTAAAATATAAATTTAGCTACGTATATATAATAGAGAGCTGTTAATTATCCCAAATGACAAGTTCCCTAACCCTTCCAGCTTATCTATGTATACCATCAATATAGTATATATACAAATCAATTTGGCACTTGCACACACGCGTACCAGGTATTATCAACTAGTACAATTGGTATTTAAATAACATATATATAGATAGATACATATAATAGATATACATTACATTGTGATTTATATATCAATAACTTCTTACCAATTACATTATTATCAACTAAATGACTCAATGGTTTAGAAATATCAATTTTGATTAAAGTAATTGCGAGTCTGGAGTTTTATTTTTAAAGAAACGAGTCTATCTTGAAAAAGAACCAAAGAGGTCCATCGCGGAGGATTTCTGAGAACGATAGATCCCTTGATGATAAAATATGGATTCATACTTTCCAAGATAACGATTCTCATATCGTCGTATCTGTGTTTAACTTTCCACTCGAGAACTTTCGTAACCACTTATCGCAATAAGACAAGCCGTTGTTATCCCTCCCCAATTAAGACGCGAAATAAATTGCATTGATTAAAAAATGTGCACGCGCTCTTGAACCTGAGCACGCAAGGGTCTCTTCGGATAATCCCGAGATTATTCAACGTTTGTTGATAAACGATCATTATAACTCTCAATCGATTTGGAGCGGCAAATCGGTATCGACTGTGACCCGTGCGCCTCGGCCTGTTTCGACGTTTTTTATCCGCGCAGATAAAATGCGTTCCGTGAAAGAAGGAACGCGGAAGTTAATTCGCCCTCGCAATTTTGTGCGCGCCGCCCGTAGAGTTTATGGCCGGCGTCGCGGAAGAAGTGATCCCCGTGATACGAATATAGGTACCAGTTGTTAAATTCATTTGCGTAATGCGTCAGCCGTAGCGGAGTTGTCTCGAAGGGTGGATCAGAGGGGGGGGGGGGGTAGAGTCTTTACTATACCGACGCGGAAGAAACAATGAAATCAATGATCCGGGTAATGGTTTAAGAAATCCTCGAACCAATTTTGAGCTCCTTTCGAGTTCAACACTTAAAGGATTTTCAGCATAGAGATGTCGCCGCGATCGCTGTACAACGCGTATTGTCGCGGAGCACGAAGCGTCTTTGTGTTCTGTACATTGTGCATGGCAAATGGTTGACCTGACAACGCCCGACATTGCCTAAATAGAAAATTTGACCGAACGACCGCTCGGGGAATTTTGAAAAGAGGGTGCGTTATCTACGATCTATTCACCGGGATCATTCAAACGTCGCTCAACCACGCTGTTGTGCAATTCGGCTTATACTCTGCCTCGTTTCTAGTTTTCCGCTGCAAACCTTCCGTTTCTGCAAGAATCCGACATAATGGATGAGACTATTTCTGGTATTGGAAAATACGGGGAAAAAAGTTGCACGTAACCTATATATTATTCAACAAAGTGAATGTCAAGTTTCACGCATTTAATTATTCGATTCAACGAAAACGAGAATGTCAATAAAGTCATAAATGATGAAATGCGAATGATTGCATTATCTAAAATGGATTTTGTATCGCGTGTAAAATAAATGGATGATTAATCGCAATATTTCGTAACAATCCGCGCGATAAATAATTGACGTCAGTCGAGTAAATTTGGTCGGACGTGAAATAATAATGCCAAACGAAATGAAACGTTGATTTTACGCAAAAATAAACGCGCGAGGAATTAAAGGCAACTCGGAGAAGACGAATTGCGTAAAATCATTTTGAATCGCTATTATAGACAGAGAACGCAAATTGTTCCCGACTTGACATGGAAGATGATATTAAATTAGAATACAAAAAATTGTTCTTACAATCAAATTGAAACGTGTTTCTTAATATCACGAAATATTAATGAATTGCAAAATGAAATTCAATACAAATAGATTATTGTGCAGTCAGGCGTGCTTCGATATCAATCTCAATGAAGCCGAGTTTAACGAAAAAACGTATCTTCTTTCATCATCTTAAATTCAAGTCGAAGTTGTGCAATAAAGATGATTCGTACCCATTAGACTTATTGGATGCTCTTAAAGTTACTTATTGCAGCGATGCTAGTACATGTATTTAAATTAAATCTCGCGCAATCAATCGTAAAATATATATACGTGGCTGTATAAGTCATTGTAATAACCAGCGACAAGTAGACTAAAAGCCGACAAAAGCACAATTCAAATCATAATTCAGCAAGATTTACGATATCCGTAAAGTAGCAATTGCCCGCAAGTATGTTGATCTGAATGAGAATCAGTAGTTGATTATAATCAGCACAAAAATAGTATATTTCGTGTTCAAATAATGTTCGTTTAATCGCTTATAATTTTAAATAAGAATAAAATCGCAGCAATACATTTTTCTGGGCTAAAAATTATTCACGCACACTCTATGACAATTTATATTTATATATAATTAGCCAAATGTTTATTCGTTCAAAAAAATACATCAAAGTGTATCTTTATATAATACGTTATCATGAACGCAATTTAAATTTTTTATAATAACAAAATTTTATAAAATAACAATATTCAATGGTGTGAAAATTACCCGCACGGTAAAAATATATTAGCGTTTATACTTACAAAAACATTTTTCAGTAATATATATTAAATTGAAATATTGAACAATACTTGTGAGAAAAATAATTTCGTGTAGGAATGTAATAAACGGAAACGTTTCATTTATTTAAAAATTTAATCAAATTTACATCGAATCTTAAAAAGTATAAATGAAAAATACAAAAATTGCAAATTTTACACATCAACGTATAATAATTATACATATATATAAGTGCATAATAAATATATATAATAATCGAAAATTAAATTGCATGGTAACATCTAGTTTGTACCTCTTCTACGTTGTATTTAATAATAGCAGTTTCAGAATACCCTTCATTATTTCTCGATATCCTGGGGGTTTCCGTTAATTCATACAATAATATTCGGGTTAGATTTTACAGATTTCGTACTTCTGTATGATCCTGAACGTTATCATCATGCATAAATAGGAAAATTGATGCGTCGATTGCATTATGTTTGTGAAATCAGGAGACGTGTATTCCGTTGCTTTGTGCAATCGGATTTGTATCAACGAACGGCGTTGTGTCGAGTTTATACGCATTACACCTGCACCTACGTGGTTAGGTGCACGCGCGCAAAAGGGATTACCTCGAAACATAACACGTTGCTGATACGAAGTCGGTATACTCTTTGAAATTGCATTGGCGCGTACCTATTTCGAGGTACGTTAAATACCGAAATCGGAAAATAATTCGCTCATTTTTTGTCCCGATGAAGTGCCGGAAATATCAAGAGAGCGTATAGATGATCGATTGTTTCATGATAACTCCATTCTATATAAAATATATATATATATACTAAACCTGTAGCTATTAATATTTTTCGAAATTATATTTACTGTAAATTAATTTTTTTTGTGTCTACATTTATATATATGTATTATATATAAAATTTGAATTATACGTCATTTCATTTCAAATATATTGTTTCATAAAGGGCATTTAATTATATTTTTAGGGTATCTCGTTTTCATGTTTGACATGATATACGACAAACTACTAAGTATTAAAAATTAAATTTTCTACACGTTATTGCGGAGACGTATAATTCGTACGCAATAAAACATGTTAGATTTTATCCCTGGATATAAATTACAATTTTATTTGAGATCAATAAAATCATGTTTATACTTTTCAAATATTTACAGTTCTAATAATCATTGTGAAAAAAGGCATTAAAAAGGTTATTTATATGATTTATCTTGTTATACAACAAGTCCGTAACCTAAACTGTCCCATGAATTACATCGCTCAAACTTCTGCTCGCAGACATATCCAAATTTAGTAATCGTGCATATTTCCATCCAAGAGATTCAGTTCTGACACCTAAATTGAATCACTATAATATAATATGACTCCTAACTATTTTAGAACATATAAGAAATTAAGTACCAATAATAGACATATCAAATAGTATTTATATATAATATAGTAACATTGCTGCATGCTGCAAGACTGTACACGTAAACAGTAAATAAATCACGTTACCTTTAATTACTGACTCTAGATTGATGATAACAATAACAATAAATAATATTTAAATGAAATAGCAAATTGCATTCATATAAGATTAAGAAAACAAATATTAGGGTGTAATATAATATTTTTGAATAATTTATGATTTGACGGTGTACACGCATTGAAATTTTTTTTGTAGATACAAACAAAGTTTGTTTCATTCAAAATAGAGTTTTGTTGTTATTTGTTAGATCAACAAAATATGATTCAACTTCGATCATTTTGTTCATATTTTTTATTTGAATCAACATATTAATTTTGTAAAAAGATATTAAACGCTTCAGTAAAAGTGTAAATATTTACGAAATATTTTATTGAAATCATATACTTCACAGACAAATTGACAAAATACACTTAACAAAATCATTTCTTTAATTCAACCATATCATTTCTGTGCGTGCAAGATAGATGTCTTTTTGCAATTATACTAAGCAATATTTATATAGTAAAATTGTATATATCACGCATATGCTCTTAAATATGAAAAGGTAATTAAAATAAAACAGTAATTGACGTTCGAATATTTAAACACTATATACACATGCAAAATAAACTATATCGCCTGGGTTCCAGGTTTAATTAATTCCTGCGTAGCTTTAATTAAGAAGTTGGAGGACGTTGAGAACTTTTTAAGCAAGATGAGTAAGATTGAAACCCAAACGTTTATGACGCCCGCTTTTGTTATTGCATTAATTTTAAACAACGAACGTACTGGTTTGAACGCGCTCTCCGTTGAATTTAATAGCGGCAATTAACGTATATACATATTTCGATAGAGTCCTCGGATGTCGTTCGGTAAATTCTGCAGACACGTTTGTTATTTTCTGCAACGTTGTTTCCCCCGCCAACGTCCGGCCGCATTTGCATTGTCAGCGGGTACACAAAGCGTGCTATACGCATTTCGCTTCATTTCGTATACTGTCACGTTTGTACCTTAATCGAATGCATCGATAAAAATTGTTTCGACCCTTTTTGCCGCGGTAACTGTTTTTAATAAAATTATCGATATTTTGCACAAATTTTTATGATTTAATAAATTATTACGTTTTAAGTTTGCCGTCAAATGATACACTTAATCGTGTTATAATCAATTAATAAATTTTGCCATGTTATTGCGAATTCGATATTGCCGTTCTATATTCGATTTTATAAGCTCGGCTTATAAAACAAAGCCTTCTCCGTTTGTTGTAGAATACTTTGCAACGAAATTATATTTGGTCAACAAGCTTTGTCAAATATAAGAATAATTGTATGACTCAAGTTGACAGGCACGTTGTACATATAGAATAAAATAACAGTAATATATATACACGCAGAAAAATGTTGCATTAAAAATTACTGAAAGTTCAGTAAATATTATTCAAACCGCAGTAACTCACGGACAAAACAAAATTTCAATTAGAAATTACTGAACTTGTCAGTAAACATTGACGAATGTTTGTGAATATATACTGAAAACTCATCAATGTTTACAGTAAAAGTTCGGTATTTTCTGACTAAATTTTGTTTTGTCCGTGAGTTACTGTGTTTTGAATAATATTTACTGAACTTTCAGTAATTTTTAATCTGCGTGTACACCCAACACATAGAAAAAAAGTTAAAAAAATTAAATTTACTATAAAAGTCAGGCATTCCAAGGATATCGAAACAGAAACAATGCAAAATTACTGTATACTATTAAGATAACTTTTCTAATACCGTACAATACTTTTCTCTAAAAGATATTGTAAAAAATGTTATAAAATTTGTATACAATACAAGTATCATATAAGAAAATTTTCTATAAAGGTATAGTAATTTCCGTAACCTTAATTTAGATATCCTTAGAATGCTAGAAATATAACAATTTACGTTATAACTTTGTTCTACGTGTATATGTATGATTATAAATATACACATAATTTGAGATGGACACACGCATAGATTATTCGTATCTGATTGAATGATCGCAACAACTTACATCAATTGCTTTACATTGAAGTTTATTAAAGTTACTCCACGGCGCAGTAAAACAATGTCCTAATCAATTTCCGAACGATTCCCAATTTAGCGCACTGTGAAGCTCCTGATTAACGCCTAAAGCTTACGAACAAAATAACGAATAAATTATAAAATTAACATAAACGAAATTACTATCAATGCCTGCATCACAAATAACGCAATCTAAATTTTCATTAGCATGTCCCATATTCCACGCATCTAATTAAAACAAGGACGCAGCAGAAACGAATTCCCAACGACATTATTGAATTAACACAGCTCGCATATTTATATCAAAATCTGCATGAATATAATTCTGTGATTTAACTTATCATTGTACATTTTCATATCTCGTGCTTTGCCATCATATCGAAATTTTTTTTTTAATTTTCGCGTCAACTGCAATGCACGTTATTAACGAAGCGATGTGCCCAATTTTATGGAAACAGACGACCGTTATACATTCCAAATATTTTGTATTTATAAAGTTAATAATTAATTCAAATATATGTGTTGTTTCTAAATTATTATATTAGAGTTTCATCGGCCAAATTGCATTATAAAACGAAAAAAGGGATATATTAACGAAAAATATTAAAATATACAAGTTTGAATATTAATATTAAGATTGAAATTTAATTGAAAATAATATATACATATATATATACAAATTCTGTCTTCAAGTAGTAAAACACAAAATTTTTGATTTGTAGATAATCTTGAAAACATCTACATTACAACTTATAGATTAAAATTATTAACTATTATTATATTATGTTTAAATTATGTATATTTAAGTTATATATTAAATCTGATTCAATGATATCGTTAAATAAATGTATAATCATATACCAAATCGTTCAACATACCTTTCACAAAAATATTAATTTAAATAATACTACAAATAATAATTCCAAACTACATTATAATTAACGAAAAAATGTGACAATGAATTTTAATAGATTTTTAAATTTCGTCAACATTTTAATGGAATATAATGTAAAAACTGTTTCACTATTAACCACTTTAGATCCCTGAGGTAATCCTTCCACTTATCTTTATCTCTTTCACTCGTAAAGAATGAAACAACATGAAAAATGTGGCAAGTTTCCTATTTAACGGACTGTATATATACTCTTACAATTCGATATTTAATTACAATATATAAATAATATTTACCGATTATTATACTACACAAGTTTTATCAATAAAATTATTAATAAAAATATTCAAATTTCGAAAAAGAAATGAATACTTGGCAAATATTATTATTTTATTATTATGATTTTAATCAGCAATCGAGTTTACAATTTAAAAAAAAAAGAAAAAGAAAAATTGTTTTTTCTTATCTGCTTTAATCAACTTTCGCGTAACTACGAAAGCCCCGTGCGTATCGTCGACTGTTCTTTCGACAAACATTTCCGCGACAGTCGTCGTAATATAAGTCTTGTATAAACCAAGAGTCGTTAGAAACCTTCGAGTGGCACTACTCGGCAACTACTATAGCGCATTGAAGTGTCGCGAACGCGACACGAAATTGCTCTCACTGACGCAGCTGCTCGAAAACGAAGGACAAAAAACTGTCGCACGGACAGGCGTACGTGCAAAATGTATCTCCGCGGTCATACACATACCACAAAATGTGACGTAACCATGACGAGCGAGCTTACGGCGCAAAGCGCCGAATCAAGTCGTTGGCTCGCCGAACTTCTCTGTGGAAAGTGGAACAAACATACAACGGGAGTGTGCCAAAAATGATTTCTCATTCGGATTTAACTTATTTCGACTCTTCTGTTTTGATTGCATTGATTTTGTTTCTTATGCAACGTACAGTTTTGCCAATATCATTTTTGTTAACTGAATTAATGTATTTCGTTGTACGGTAAGCAGTCAACTTTAATAAGCCTGAGTTAATTGAAAAGTCAATTACCGTGCAAGGACAATAGCACGGTGCAGAATACAGACTTGTAACAGATTTTTTTTTTGTATTACGTTGCATCATTTTTTATATAATAATGCAATATTAAATCTTCGCTTTAAACCGATTATATTTTGAAACAATCCTTCATTAACGAAGTAACTAATTTTTTTTATTGAATCCCGTTTTGTAAAAGAGTCCATTAAAAAATAATGATAATAAACGCAGCTTAATACAAACTTTATTTTTTATATTGTTGTAAATTATTATTAATTATTCGCACGTTAAAAATGTAAAATACCAATCGATCGACTATGTAAATGTGAGATTATTAACAACCCAGTCCAAAGTTATTCCAAAAATCATATAATTAATGTAATGATATATAGCTATGCAATCAAGAAGGATTTTGTTAGACATGAAGTTATTATGCATAGGAAAACTCATGTATCAAAAACGACGAAATTTTGTTCACAGTCCTCCGATCAACTTACTTCATTACTTCAGCTATTATCTCTAAATTTAATCCAATAGGTTTAATAACAAATTAATTATTTTAATAATAAATTTTTAGGTTCTTACTTTTTGTATCACTAAATTATGTATTATTTTCTGAACCGTATTTTACTTTCTATGATTTTATTGTATTTTTTTATAATTAAAAAACGTTCATATTATATTATTATTAGAGTTATATAAAAACACTGCAACACTTTATTATTGAATTACAACACTACATTATTTTAATTAGCATTATTGACTGAATTTTTATTTAAAAATCGTTTCTAATTATAAGAACTGCTTTCATAATAAATAATCATACAAAATTAATAATTATAAACATTAATTATTGATACGAAATTATTTTAAAATAACAATTTTTGTTATTAAATTGCGAAGAAATAGTTTACTTCGTTTTGTTATACTTCTTATCGTCTTTGATTTGTACATATATCATCTGAAAATCAAATACAGAAAATATAATCTCGTTTAATTAAAAAGCAAAATAAAAATTCACTCAGTTTTTCGTTTTATATACTTGCGCGTGAGATAAACCGTTGGCAAGGAATAGTTGGGTATGTTCGTCCTGGCTTCGTCCTGACTCGTGTATTGATCGACCAGGTGAATATGTACTGTTTGCCACACGTATACGTATATTGGGAAATCCTTCCATCTTCCAAATTCGCCGCATGTCCTAGCGTAAATCCTTGGCATGGGTCAAGGTTTTATTTTGTGCATTTTTAAAGCAATTTTTTATTGTTACAACTAGTTCGAATTTAAATGCAGAAAATACCAATTATTATGCTGATTTTCAAAATAATATGTTTTTCTTAATATCATTCATAACTAAATTATTTAAAAATTGTTTCTTTTTAAGGTTAAAATTTAAAGTAAATTGTCCTGCTAAAAATTAAACACAGTTTTAGTAATAAATTTTATAAAGACAATTTTGTTAACATAAACCGATTATTATTCATTTACATAAGGAATATTTAAAATATTATAAATTAATAAATATATTGTAAATAAATATACGCGAAAATAAAAAAAATAAAATTATTATTAATATTTAAATATCAAATGAATAAAACTCACAAAAGATGTCGAATCCGAGATGTCATTGAGACAAATTAATTTCATTTAATTATTTTTAAATCAACACATTTTCGAAAAAATGTATTATAATATTTATTGTTTAGTCATGTGGAATTTTATTCAATCATAGC
>JABFQC010001864.1:0-17780 GCA_022817085.1 Psilanteris sp. ZL-2020
TGTGTTCATTTTGAAGTTATTATAAGACAGTATAGTAAAAGTCTGCGCAGAAATATCCTCGCGCATCTCCATTTGATTGCGCTCTAGTTTACTGCGCATATAATTACTATACCGCATTACAATAATTGCATAATTCGTGCAACTATCCCTAAATTGTGATATAGAATAGTAAAAATTATGAATTTTTTTTACGTGAACTCTGTAAAAACTAAGGATACCCTGAGAGAAATTTGGTAGTAAAAATTAGCATGAATAATGGCAATTGAGCGTTACGCCTGAAAAATGATAACTTTTAACATGTTTTGTGATAAAATTTAAGATAAAATATGTTAAAAATGTTATATATAACACAAAAAGTGTTAAAAAAATCGCACTAAAAATGTTAAAAATTACCATTTGTCAGTCGTAATGTTCAATTCACATAATTCGTGCTAATTTTTACGATTAAATTTCTCTCAGTGTACAAAAATGTCTTATTTCAAGACAATTTTATAGAAAATATAGTATATAAGAGTGACTGATTATTATATACTATTTATGTCTTTTGCATGAAAATATCTCGATTTAAGACACTCGTTTTAGTAGTGTATATAGCTTGTAGAATGAAATATATCAACTTAATACGACCGAAGGATGCGACTATTATCCATTAAGTCGATCGGCGATCGACGGGTATGAGCGATCGATCGGATTTGAGGAAAACCGTGATTTGTGACGGCGACAATTATTCGTGGCTTCCTGTGTCTCCGCGCACGATAAAACCTACATTTCTCGGAATGGCAACTTCTATAATGTCGCTTCCAAGGAAACTGTTATTGTTATTTATACTAATGGCGCGTACGAGTCGTTAATTGCGAAAAGGGAGGCGCAGTCTGTCAGGAAACATTTTTATTTCTGTTTGGCCGTGCTTTAAGAGTTTTAAGCTGATTTAAGAAAAGCCCAGCTTGACTAACAAAAAAGAAACGCGCGGCTAAACGTCTTTGCGCGTGCAGCCCCGGCACCGATAATTTACAGGCCCGAATTTGTCCCGTTCGACTTTTATGATCCAATAATAATATCGCTATACATATATATAGTTGCAGTGATTAAAATTGTCCGCGAGCAGTCCGGTTAGTGCGGCGAACGATTTGGGTTTCGATCGGAGAACTTACGGAGTCATCAAACGGCAGACACAAACGAATCGGGGGTATAGGAGTCGTACCAAAAAGGGGCGAACGAAAGCAAATTTAAAGACCGAACTGTAACCGAATAACACGTCATTCTAACGATAGCTAAGTGGCGCGACGGAATGGTTCGTAAACGGCATTGTTAAGATGTGCGACAATTACTAACGCAGCGTTGCCATATCTCACGCACACGATGTTATGCAGAGTCTTGTCGACGGACCCTCGAGCAAGGTGTGCCGCAACGTTGAATTCCTTGGCGCTGTTCCGTTTTTAGTCTAGGAGCGTCATCCTTTTGCAACACGCGCGGAAGGACTACCTCATACCTTGGCACATCGCGACTTCGCAAGTATTTTCCAGACTTCGCATTCCGATCGGCGGCCAGCCATTACTTTAAATTTTATTCGGCCAAGCATTGATCAACGAATCGTGTAATCGCGGGGATGCGTCCCGTGAAGAAGTACGTTTTGTATGCAATCTGACGAGAATTCCTACGTCTCATGTACAATATTATTTATCTGACTTATGGTGTTATCACTCTCAACACTCTTATCAGAATGTTAACACACGCGCACGGCTAGAAAAAAAGTGTCTTAACGGTAACTTTTTTAAGACACAAAGTGACTCGGTTACGTCACCGGCTGTCTTAATACATGGTATTATGCATTTGATTAAGACACCAGGCGTCTTGAGTAAGTCACTTTGTGTCTTAAATAAGACA
The DNA here is from genome assembly GCA_022817085.1 of Psilanteris sp. ZL-2020. Lineage (NCBI taxonomy): Eukaryota > Metazoa > Arthropoda > Insecta > Hymenoptera > Scelionidae > Psilanteris > Psilanteris sp. ZL-2020. The sequence goes on from JABFQC010001864.1 coordinate 1,885, forward strand.
CGTATACACTGTAAAAAGAAGTGTTCCATAGGAAACGTTTTTGAAGCTTTTCGGAACGCTTATATGCGTTATTTTTTAAAAACGTTTAAAACGTTCTATTTGGATGTATACAAACATTAGTATTAAAGAACACTTTAATAAATAGAAATGTTTGAAAAACACTTTCAGAACGCTTGTTTTTACAGTGTATTATATATTTCTAGCAGTGCATTTGTTATTAATTAATTAAGAAATCAATTTATAACCAAATCATACGCTTCGGAAATGAAGCGAAATGTGCATTGCTCGATCGAGGATTCGCTGCAAAATGTGAGCGTCAAAGTACACGACTTAATAAATCACCGCGTTTTCTTGATCCGCTCGGTATCGAACTCTTCAGATTCGACCGATCGGTCTTTTTTTATTCTCTCACTCGCGTCACCCTCGAATGTGTTCTTGATTGAAAAACTCGCATTCTTATTCGAAAACAAACACTCGACGCGTGTTCGTCGTACATATAATATGTTAATATATGCAAATGACGTCCGTGGAAATTGAGTCTTCCAAATTGCGATATCGTTTACGAATCGACTGCGCGATGCTCTCGAGAGTCGACTTCTGATTGTCGGACATCGTCGATATACGTCGGCGGTGATGCGCGGCGACACGGTATAGTTTGTCAAAAAAGAAAAAAAAATGCGCAATAAAGTAAATGAAGCGAAAAGGAGAAAAAGGAACGAGTGGGATAGGAGAAGAAAAAAAAGCGAACGCGTCATGTCGAGAATGTCGGAACTTGACGAGAAACGTCAGACGTACAGTAGTATCGCGGTAGCATCAGTATGCCGGTGTCGTTCAATATTAATGCATCGCGGCCTACACGCAAAGGACTGCAGAAACTGCAAAGTAACGACCTGGCTGTTAATAGTCGTACAATTTCGTATCAATGAACGTTGAATCATGAGTCTGATTAAGCAACCGCCGCGGTATGGAATAAACGATCGGCGGCACGCCACGGCGTTTTCTTTTCAATAGCGAAACGATGGAGAATTATGAGACGCACTCGCCAGATTTATAGTAAATTACGGAACGACTCAGTCAGCTGTTGCACAGTGTGCGCCTGGCTCGCGAGACGCTTTTTCTCCTATCTAGGTTTAGGTTATTCTTCGTTTGTATTATTAATCCAGCAGTCCATGACGAGACCGTTCTACATGTATAAGAAATCATGGCCACCTTAATGGGTATCCGCAAGTGCGATTCTAGATAAATAAATTATGTTTGTTAATTTGAAGCCATTTTTATCCACTCGTTTGCGATATACGAGAGTCGCAGTAATTACGTCCGAGCAACGCGGTTGCTTTTCCACTTTTTTGTCCGTAATGGCGATTATTCATTTTAGAAGTCATGCGTACCGATAGCGGAGTTATAAAACGGACCGGGTTGCGAAATGGTTTATAATGTAGTATAATAGGGGCATGTGATTTTATGTTGTGTTTAACAACATTTATCTCTTAAGGTGGCTTTGATCTTTTATAATTCGAGGATTCAATATTGTTACTGGTTTATTACATTTTTATGGGAGCGAATAAAAAATCGCTTTTTCACTGTTAAATAGCTTTGATGATAATGGAAAGTTAATTGTCGGCAACTTGCTGTAAGAAGTAGCTTTTAAAAATGCCTTTGGTTTCCCCCTAAAATACGCTATATAACTTAATCTCATTTGGTCGATATTTGATGTGCACCAGAATTAATCATAATTTTAGATTTGTTTTGTAATTGCGTGAAATCAACACTTCAGTGTTATTTCTAATCACCTTGAGTGTCAGTTTAAATCAATTTTGTTTAGATTTGATTTCAATACAATAAACTGACTCGATGGATTATGAAATAAAAAGTATAATTATAGATTTCAAGATCCTCATTCACTGAGAAAATCATTCGTTTTTGCTTGAATTATATCGTTTATATATCGTTTTGACATTGTAAATACAAGTTTCATGAAAGTTAAGTTAAATCACTTAATACACCGTTTTATTATTGTTTATATACACACGTTATATAAAATTTTCCATTGGGTGTATGCTAAAAACTGGCATTTTTGTGCTTAGAAAATTGAACGCTTTAATAAATAATTATAACTAATTTACATATATCTTTTTATATATGTATATATAGGACGCATTTAGGTTGACTCAGTTGATTACAACCATACGTAAACCAAATTTGCAAATAATGTAATCATCCCTGATTATTCAAGCTAGCTTTTTCTTAACGGTTATCGTAATACAATTCCAATTAACATATCACTTTTGGATAGACCGCATTACAAAATATGCAAGCCGTTAAATACGCTGAAAGGTTTAAATTATAATTCAAAGATAATGTCCGCTTTGGCCAAACATTGCTTTAATATTGAGCGTCAAAAGGTAGGTCCAGATCACGATTCTTATGCTCGCAAAAATGCCAAAGATTAAATCAAGGTGCTGTATATGTTCCACAAAGGTTACCTTGGCGAAAAATCTAGCGCTGGTTGAACGACAATGTGGTAATTAATCGAGGCGAACCGAGGCGACCTCTGATTCCATCCTTCCTTGGTCGGCCAACTATTCTCCCCTCCGTTCTGCCTTTTTGCCCCCCCTCTTTTGGTTCTTCCGAGATGGTTCAAGTTCTGAGTATACATGTTGCGGCAACTCACGGTCAGCAAAGCTCTAGTCAGGAATTGCTCGCGGCCTTTCAAAGCATTCTAAAGTGCGACCGACTGTTCCTCTTTTTTCCATCCAGCGCGTTTCTGCCTTTGTCTCACTCTACCGTGCTCTTTATTAGTTATCTGTCCTCATCGACCCAGTGTACAAACTCAAGATCGTGTTTTTGGCATCGACATTGTAACTTTTGCGTGCACGAAGCGAACAGCGTGTCGAGAATTTTGGGCTTCCATTTAACAATTACCTTCTACCCTCGCTAAGCAAATCAGATCTAGATTTGCGCACGATTGGTGACAAACCGCATCGCTTAATCCACGTCATATTCCTGGACCGGTGCAAGCACCTACGCCGCAGATCCTGCCGATTAAGCACCCGTTTTTCAACTTCTTACCAACCAGCCAAACTGACAACAAAAAAGCACACGCATCTCTGAGCAGCTATCGCGATGTTTCGGGATATCTCGCAATTTGTTTGCCAGTTATAGTCATTCTTCGACACGATTCCGTACCCTTTCCTCGGGATGAAAAGTTCCGAGCGCGTTTGGATACCCCGACAACACCAGTCGATACAATTTATGCATTTCCCTTTAGTTCGTTAATCGATTACGACTGCGAAGCAAACACGCGACGTGACAAATAATCGACAGCGTTTGAATAACAAAAATGTCCAATTCATTTCGCACGAATCGCGTAAGCGTTGCTTCGATTCAATGACTGTAATGTTCGAGCGTGTCATAATCTTGCGAGTTTGAGAATTTTGATGACATCTCGTAAAGATAAAGAAGGGGCAAAAAAAAGTTAAAGAGACCATACGATCTCGATAACGACCCAGCCAGCCAGGTGCGTGACGCTTGCTCGGACACATAGCAACATATAGGTCTAGGTTCTTGGCATGTTCTCTTGACGCTGGTAGACCATCATTTACGTACTCAGATAAACGAACTTGATTCAAGCGACTTAAGAACGGTGGCTCGAGCGATAGATAAAATAGCAACAAACCGTTGGCAGGATTTATCCTTTTAACCGCGCACCGCCGCTCGCAATAAGTCATACTACGCGAACGCGGTTTTCGAATATTCTCGGATCAAAGGCCGCTTTTCTGAATGAACCACTCAACAAGCCTATCAGTTGCACCTCGATTCGTGCATTTCATTATTTCATTTCGTACCGTCATCTCCTTTGAATTGGGTTATAAACGCCGGATATAAAGTGCACACCGGGCTGCTTACTCCGACGGTTTGCACGGTTTGCAAATGTCTTTGTTGAAACGTGACATCCGTGAGGAACTTTACTGTCAAATGTCACAGCCGCGTATTTATTAGAGCAGATAATGATAACATCGCGCTTGTATTTCTCATCCTGGGCTCGCTTCCTTTGAGTCCGGTAGTGTCACTGGCGTCAGGCACCGTCATCACCCTGGTCTTGACAGCGGACATGCATCACCGTCAACTTATTTCTGTACGCCGCAACCCACCCACCACTGATATATGGATGTAATTGGTTAGGCGGGGAGTGTCGCGGGCGCTACATATGCCGAAGACTTCCTCGGCAGCTGAATAGGAGCAAAGCGAGAGCTGCGCGAGACCGAACGCTAGGATGCGAATAGTGTAGGTCAAAAGGCAAAACAGCCGCTGCGAGCATCGGCAAACAAATCATAAGAACCATCTGTCCGATAGATTTATACGCGGTAGCGCTCGGGTGTTTGACGGGGCATAAAAGCGCCGCCTTTTTAATTGTCGTTTTTTCGACCGGACTTGCGACAAGCTCCGCAATTATCAACATTTCAGTAGTCGCGCTGCCGAAACTCGATTTGTATATACACTTATACGTATTACATGTACATATATGCGTGTGTGAGTTCAAAATGTATCGCAATAATTTATCGTAATTCGTTTCTCGCGCACTCAACTTTAGCACCGTTCCAAGGTACGAAAAACTTTTATCCTCGGTGATTCAGCGTCTTGAAATAGTTTGTTTCCTGAAATAGACGGTTCGTTGCAAGGAGCCACCGCGCATCTCAAAGATTTAAGACTTTTTTTGTATCCTTCAGTCGGCTCCAGTGCCGAACGACGGTTTTTTGCATTCTCCATAATTATAGTAACGCTACCTAATTTGCGTAAATTTCGTTCAATTAAAGTCAAGGTCCAATCACGATCGGCGCCATGTTTGTTTGCCGCGAATCAGTTCGGCATCCGCCAATTACATCACAGAACATTATTAACGCGTCGTTAATATAAATTTTGAAGTGTGAATTTAGCTTCCTCGAACGTCACGCATTCTCCAAGTTAAGTTTGTCTCAATGATTATGCTTAGCTACCACGAGCGTTGGCTCGCAGAAAATTCGACTAGAATGTCATGACCCATCGTGGCATTTGCATCGCTAAGATCCAATGAATAGCTAGCATTACCTCCTATTTGGTCTCATTGCATCCGGCTGTGACGATACTCTCGGCATAGCATACCTCTCGCACTATTTGCAGTTCGGCCTAACAAAGCAGGGGAAACACGATGATACCAAACTTTGTTATACGGAAAGCCACTGCCTAACCTTGTTTTAGTTAAAAACAAAAGGACGTCGCGCGACTTTAATCGAATCGAATTAACGGGCGTAAAAAATTGCGCCTTCATCCTGCCGCTTCGTAAATAATTTCGGTCGTTTGTCTTTGATTGCAGAAATGCTTGCGAATGCGCCGAAACAAATATTTAAACTATGAAATATTAATAAAATAGTTTTTCGACGCGCAATAAATCTTGCGCCAGTACAAAGTTAGATTAAAAATGTTGCAAAACATTGTAAGAATCTAATACGAAACACAAGTAGACTGACATTTGGCTGATATATGACGATCAAAATACCATGCTGTTAGCGATAAAAAGAGCAATAGAGTTTGTGACTGCAGATCGAGAAACATTGAAGGAGAGAAAAAGACGAAACACAAAGAGGCAGTTGTTTTTGGATCTGATACGGCGTTGCAGTTTTTCCTAATTCTTTCGTACAAACTGCCACTTTAATTTGGAAACCGTCTTATGGAATATTCAAGCGTGTTTTTATCGAACGCCGAAACTGTTTGAACGAAAAAAAGCGACTTATGAATTTCTCACATATCTCGTATGAATTACATTCCGTCGTACGAGTTATTTGAAAAATGTGCATTGAAAAGCAAGGATCGTTAAATTTATTTACAATATGAAATATTATGTTCCAGTTGAATGTACACCAGAGGTCATTAGAAGCAGCAGGTCTTGAATTATGTGGCGTAAGCGGTAGTGTTCCTCAGGGTCAGCCGAGTGGTACTGGTTCCATCGGGTCAGCACCCAGTCCAGCTTCGCCAAGACCAACTCCCCAACCGAGACAGTCTCTCGCAACCACTGCTTCGCAATCTTCGCGGCTAGATGATGATAGTCCGATGGACAGTAAGTAGACTTTAAATCGTCGGTAACAAAATATCTAGATGTTTATTATATATATAATATACATATAGATATCTATAATGCATAAGCTTGAACACTGAGAAAACGAAATTGTAAGGAGAACCATGAAAATCGTTCGTGGTGCAATGTCATATTGTAAAACCCTGACAAATTCAAATAGTAATTATATGCGGGCCAATGAGTTGACAGAATTGAGTTGTTTTAACCAATTGGAAGCCTCGAAACGGTACAATGTAAATTGTACGATTTAATTTTCTCAGTGAATATCGAGCCGCGCATCGTGGTGTTCCGGCGCGAACTGATCGAACTGACCAGCGCGTTTTCGTTTCAGATACCGGAGGTGGCACAACTGCGGACGACTCGGATGACGGCGAAAGTAGGGCTCAATACGTTAGCGCGAATTGCGTGGTATTCACGCATTACCGGGGCGACGCGGCGTCGGAAGTTGACGAACACTTCCAACGAGCATTGGCTCAGGACAAACTTAAAGGTGAGTCGCGCGGGCTTAATTTGGCGCGCGTTAATGCGGCGTTCGCGGCCGAATGAGGAGCGAGGTCGGATTCGGGAGCCGGCGATGCGGCCGGGATAAGCCGCGGTAATAAAGTGCGTCGTTAGTTCGGGCCACGTTAACAAGCCCCGTAACAATTGTTACGTCGTGTTTCGACGGCTGAAACTTGAGTTGCAGGAGCAAATAGGAGCATACCGGACGGAGCGTGAGATGGGAGTCGACAGAAGAAAAAGTCCAAGACGAGTAAAAGGTAGGGTGTCTCTCTGGCTTTGGCAAGCGATCAGCCTGGTTGCTATATCGGTGTCGTTTAAGGCCACATTTATCCCGCAGCAGCTCAAGATCAGTTCACTACCCTGCTTAGAATTCAAGACAACACGACCTAATTGTTATGTGCCTTTCTACCTTCCTTCCTCCCGTTCTCACTCTCTTCTCTTGGTACGTGATGCCACACCGCAGCGTAGCGCGAGAAGTAAATTAAGAGCTCTTCGCTGCCTACAAACAGTGGAAGCACACGTGGAACAAGAAAGAGAAAGAAAATGGAGGAAAAAGAAGGCGCGCGCGCGCGCCCGAGTCGGACGATTTTAGCCACGGTGTAACGCACTTATACGTATAAGGCTGCATTTGGAGGCCGCGCATTCATTCTCCTGTCGAAAAGCAAAAGTCAATCTCTCGGTTAAGGAACGCGCGAAGCCAACTTACCAATTTGCAAAGATAACATCGCCCTCGGCGCTGGCGTTTATTAGCGGAGCCGCTATTTTTAAATTCGTCCTTCGACAGGTGCGACGCGCTCGCTCGGAGTCGCGCGCGAGACAAATTGCGCCCGCGAAACGCCGCGCTATATCAAAACCGTAATAACGTCGGGCGCGGCAAATCGAGTGCGACGTTCCACTCGGTGGCGTTAAATTAACGCCTCGGCTCGACCGTCGCTCCGCGTGTAAGGCAACTCCGTGACAATTATTACTTGACACAACAAATGCCACGGCTTCTTCAAAGACTCGCTCGGGCGACAACACCACTACCGACAACGCTTTAAATCGGAATAACAAGCCATCCCGTCGCAGCGCCACATCCATCTGCTGGGGATTACATTTTGACGAATCGCGGTTTCACATAGCTAGACGTCTTCATAAAAGTCATTCCTGGCGCTGCGCCAGTGCGCCGCGCTATCTTCCGTAAAGAACAAAAACAACCCGGCGCTGTTCCTGGAAGTCATCCTTTTTGTCGCACTCTGAATTGTTCGCTTCACTATTTCAGCAGCAGCCATTTTTTGGCCAAACGCGACGCGCGTTTAATAATCGCGTCAACGTTTGCATTCGATGCGTGGCCGCGCGCGTCGGTCAATCGCAAAGTTTCGCAACGCTCGGGCTGAATTATTGTCGCTGCCGTCTTAAATTGCGGACGAGGTTTAACGTCCCAGTCGTCCCTCCGTTTGCACAACAAAAATGCAACCCGAGTCATTTTGTATTTGATCCGAAACAATAATAACGTGCAGTCGAGGCTGCGATACTCCGACGCACTCTAGACAATCGGGAGTATAATAGAACAAGATAGAGTTCCCAGAGTACACGTCGATCCTGCGCGGATCAAGTCGGGACCGAAGCCTGGCGTATCCCTTATCCCCCGCTTGAACCTGTCGCATATGTGAACGGGCTGCACCGCGGCACAGAAGAAAGCCGACTGCAGAGCCCCGACACTCTGTTTCTTTAATTGCGTTAATAAATAAAGGACGGTCGAGCGGACCCGAAGCCCCGCATTCAGAATCTCGGCGCGAGAGCGACAAAGAATAAACGAACGAGAGTGTTTACTGGAAGAAGGAGAGAAAAAGAGAAAAGAAGGGGGGAGAGGGTCATATGGTCCAGCGCGGGAAGAGAAATCCAAACCGAAAGACGAAGGAAGGAACAAGGATCGCGAGAACGCGAAGAAAAAGACGAAAAGGAAAGAGATGAACACAAAAAAAGATAGCAAATGTGAAGAAGGTTGCTATCTAGCATCTCGCGTAAGCAAATCGCAATATTTAACGCGATAGTTAGTTCTGGCGAGCGAGGCAGGATGACGCGTTGTACAACCAATATGTGCACAGGATATGCCCGAGGAGCATATATTTCAACGGTTGCTACAAAGTCCTTAGTCTTATGGGACATTCCAGGCGTGGGAAACAATGCGGGTTGGGCTTCTTTACATAGCGGCGTGTGGCGACTGTTGTTACGGAACGGAGAACGTCGATTCGCCGTTTCTATGAAAAATTGGCCGATAAAAATACCGACGCGAGAGCACCGAATCACTTAATAACGGTTTGATGTTCCTTTGTGTGTTGCAGAAAATATTTCCCCGATGAATATGCGAAACTTCCCTCCATCCTTCTGGAAAAGCCATCATCCTGGAGACGTCTACGATTATCCTACGGACCCGTGGCACCCGCACTACCCCCAGTACCATCACAGGTCAGAGTCTGCTTTCAGTTGCGGAAACGCAATCTGTTATTCATAATTCGCGCTACTTTGAAATATATACCCGAGGTGAAATTTAAACCCTACTTATGACTTGTAAATTATCAAAATTGTGTAAAAATAATACCTAATTAGCGCCTAAAAACGGCCGAAATTTCCCTTTTTTCCAATGGAGCACTTATTTTTTTTGGAAAAAACGGAAATTTCGGCCGTTTTTAGGCGCTAATTAGGTCTTATTTTTATACAATTTTGATAACAAAACAGGTCATAAGTAGGGTTTAAATTTCACCCCGGGTATAGTTCGACTTACAACACGTTGGCTGTATTTTTACAAAAGCAAATTTCAAAAATTCTGTTAATTTTCATTCGCATAATTAAGCTTTCAGACAAAGTGTAAATTATACGTCGGACGCTCGGTCGCGTTCCGTTTGTTGATGCAAACTGATAAACATAAATTGATTTACAAACACAACGCAATATTAATTTAAAGTGAACATAATTTACAGAGCCGTGCACGATTACCATCACCATAATATGGCAGCAGCGGCGAGTTATAGTGGTTTATTATTGGGAGGTGCCCGAAGTCTCGGACACCATTCGTCTCATCACGCGCATGCGGCTGCTTCCTACAAGGACTGGACATCAGCGACGCCGTCTCAAGCTCTGGTCGAAGCTACATCGACACCCCCCTATCCCCACGGCCCATACGCACCCCTGTCCGGTGAGTACTGGACTTGAAATGACCAACGTAGAGGCTCCCCGAGACCATAGATTATGTACAGATCTTCACTCTTTTGTTAAACCGATATTAATCGTTAAACGAATTATGACAATTATGCGTTCGTGATCTTCGTTGTCCTTGACATGTTGTAACTATAATTTCAATACGCCAGATCAAGCGTTTCGAATTGTTTTAACCGGGAGAATTGATTACTTGCGACGACTGTTCCACCAAACATCAGCGCGCTGTAAAAATATATTCTGAAATTTGATGCAGTTTGCGGTGCACTGATTAACCCACCTTTAATTTTAAACTTAAATTAAAATTAAATGAATTGATATAATATTAATGAAAAAGATTTATCCGCTAAAGATATTGAAGGTTGGGTTGATTCAAATGCACGATTGCATTGATTTCCACTCGTGTGCATGGTATTAAATTTTCAAAACATTATCCATTGATTTTAATGAACGTCCTTGCAATCGATTTGCTGCACTTTTTCGTTCAATTTAACGCAGCTTGTTTTAATGTACAAATTAACGTACAATTTCATTTACATTTGAATAATTTATTTAACTAACTCGTTTACAATGTTATATGGCAAATTTAACGCAAACGTGAACAATATAATAATATCAAATTATATTTTTGATAAATTGTTAGTACGTACTTCTAACAATTCAAAAGAAAGATTGTACAAAATTCACTACAAATGCGTTAACAACAAATGGTTTTTGATCTTAATTGTTTATCGAAACACAACATCACGCAAATGGTCGTTAATTAATCGATCGTCCCGGCAGCTTTCTAGAAATGATAAATTATACCATGAACGACGCGAGAAAAACGATAAATCCAAATGTTTTGAATTGTTTTTACTTACTCACTTATTGTATCTTAAATGGAAAATGCAAATTTGAATTACATGCACTGTCGAGGGATTGAATTACTTCAAAGAAGATGCCGAAAGGTCGCAATAATTTTGTAACGCGGTAAGATAATATATCTTAATATCTTAATATACAATAGTTAAACTGTACAAAACGGTATTATATTTGTCATCTGCAGTAATAGTTATAATTGCACATCCATAATTAGCAAGTGTAAAACGATTTAAATTATGAATTTGAGATGTACAATCATAATACTATTATATATTGAACATGACAAATTGTAAGTTATCCCAAGCAGAAATTTCTCAAGTAACTCGCGAGTTACAAGAAATTTTATATACAAATTCTCTAGTAACACACGAGATCCTAAACAAATTTCTACTAGGGATATATTGTAAAGGACATTGTATCAGTGAATACATTTCTAAGATATGATAATTATGACACTGAGTCGTGTATAAGAACCCGTAATTTATTGCAAAACCTATATTATTATCGATTATCTTATGATTTGGTTGTTTTCTCTAATACGATAAAATATATAACTTATTATGCTGTGTATCATTATATATATATAAATATATATATATATATATATATATGATTTTCGCATCCTTCTTTGAGGTGTTCATGGTTTGTTATATTATTTGTAATCGCAATTGACTTGAGAATACTTTTTCGTTATAGAGTCACGCTGGTTTTCAACGTTATTGTATATTTATGAAATGTAATGTAAAAATTTGTTTTATGTTGCACGCAAAAATGAACACCTAATAGGATTTCAAGCTTTACAAATTCTTGATCCTTGTTCGATTTGTAAACAATAATCGGCATAGAAAATTATCATTTTTATTTGGTACGAGTGCCAGTATTAAAATTATACAAACTGTATTATATATGAAACGAATGAATGTAATATAGGAATAAATTATCTACAATAATAATTATTATATGATTTTTGCTATCTTGTGAATTTTTTTATACTTTTAATTATTCAAACATGTCCCCTTGCTGTCCTCCGTTGATCGCACACTTATGCAACAGGTAAGTCATTTCATTAAATTTTAATTTTAGTTATATATTTATATATATATTTATTTGAGAAATATATTTATTTATTTTTCATTATTTTTATTTATTTAAATATTTTTTTAATATTTATTTCAACATTTTTATAAGTTTATTGTTCTTACATTTATATAGTTTCATTCTTATACAGAGGAATTAATTAAACATATAAATTATACCACGTGTTTTTAAGATTAATAGCATGAATTACTTTCACGCGTACGTTTAAATATTATCTACAAAATATTTATCAAACAAGATTATGTCCAATAAGCCATGACGTGTATAATTTAAAATGTAAATGATTACATGCTAATATAGATAAAATAGAACTCTTGTATTAACAAATTTGTAAATTTTGCAATTGTATGAACACAAAATTATTGACATAAATTAGTTAATGTAATTTTCGTTTGTATATAATTTAATGATTTACTATAAAAAAATGTAATGCATGAAATTGTCGATTAAAGTGAACCTGTATGATAAAACAATTTATGTTTAAAAGAATATAAATAAAATGAAATAATTCATAATCATAATTTCTAAGCAATAAACTTTGTTTTTAATCGCATTTCTAATAATAAAATTACTATTATTTGTAAATGTTCTACATATTATGCAAGAATTAATGAATAAATATATTTTAAATATACTAAATATGTTTAATAAATAAAAATATTTATTAATATTACAGTTTGAATACATTTTAATAAGTTAAACAATTGATTAAAATATTTCTTTATAATGAAGTATAATAAATAATAAATAGCACACGGAAGAAATACTTCAGACTAACTATATATACACATATGCTGGTTATGAATATCTAGTAAAAAGAAACACAAATTTTATCTGAATCATCTAAATAGTATTTACATTACAGCAAATGAGTTTCAATTCAGTCAAATTAGAATCAATTAAATAACATTTAAATATATTTTCTCCAAAAATGCATGTATGTCTACTTTACAATATGGTTTACTATTTTCCAATGGGCATAAATAGTATTCAATATTCAAGGAAAATATATAATCCAATTAAACTACACTAAATCGAAAAATTACAATTAAATTATAATTAATAGTTTTTTAAATTGTATGGAAATTTCATTTTTTGTTTTTTTTCTTTTACATATCCAAACTAGTATAGAATAAATACATAAGAAATAATTAAATTTTATTTTATAAGTGCAATGTACTATAAATTTTATATTTTTCGATCTATAAATGTATCAAATTATGTTTCCAGTTACAGTTGAATATATAAATATAATGAATTTCAATGTATTGATGATTTTAATTGAATCTCATTTACTGAACACTATTAGCCTATTAATTAAGACGTTTGTTGCTTAAATTAGGATATTCGATTGGTTTAATTAACATAGCTAATTATAAAAAACTATTAGCAATAATGTCTAATTGAAATACTATACTCATTATAACCTTTATAACTTATTATTGAAGTACAATATCATATCTATATTTAGTAATTGGCAATAGTTTGCGTATTTAAAACGGTTATTTTATACAGCTAATTAAACTAAATATCATTTTTGAATTATGAAAATATTCAAAATGTATTTTCTAATTATTTTCAACATAATCAATCTTTTCGGCCATACGGGATATCAGCAAAACGCAATTTGTGATAAATAAAAAAATAAATATAGTTCAGTCGTTTTTATATACTGAACCGGTTATGTTGATGGTTGAACTATTATTATTTTATATATTATACTTGTAAGTGTTCGATCTTTTCTGTGCAAGTTTATACATAATTTTTTAATTGATTTATCATAAATTATGTACAAGCAAAGAGAATAGAAAGTATACACTGCAAAAATAAGTGTTCCGTAGAAAACGTTTTTGAAGCTTTTTGGAACACTTAAAAGCGTTATTTTTTAAAAACGTTTAAAACATTCTATTTGGATGTATACAAACATTAATATTAAAGAACATTTTAATAAATAGGAACGTTTGAAAAACACTTTCAGAACACTTGTTTTTATAGTGTAATATCAAGCTTTTAAAGAAAGGCATTGATTATGAAATGGATATTGTTCTGAATAAATATATATATTTTTTCTTGAGTCTTGATTACAAAACTTTCCTAAATTATACGCATTTCAGACTATGCGATTTCTTGTAAATCATACTTTCATTAGTTAATTTATACTATAAAACTAAGTTACTAGCAAATTGAGCTAAATCCTAAACTAAAAAGCCCCGCTACTGACCCCTAAAAAACCTAATACGATAAAATTAAAAAAACAATCAAACAACGAGACGAGATAAAAAGTCACATATAAATACAAAAGCAGCAAACGAGTCGCGCGGAATTGCGATGTGAAAATGCGCGGCTATTATTTGAATTTATTTCACTTTCGCCAATCGAATTGAGCCTTTTGAAAAAGAAAGCGCGCCCGTTGAAGTAAAATAACTGACGAATGTTATTCGAGTCGCACAAATTGATAGAAATAATTGATTTAAATGAACGCTGAAAAGGACGCGGCGCTCGAAGCACAAAATTTCGCCGCGATCGAAAGTGGTTTGTGTAATCGTTGCGCGCGCATTTCGAAATCTGGGATCAGTAGATAGTGGCCGAGGAGCGAGTTAAACGTGCAACTCGCGTGTGTCGGATCGACTGTGAGAGGGAGCGAATGGCCGACGAGGAGAGTTCTTAGCGACAGGCAGAATGGCGCGCGGACCGAGCAAGAATGACAGTCGGCCTTTCAGATCCTCGCAATTAATAAGAGCGTAATGGGGCCCCTTGTGGCGGCCGATAGCGCGACTACTACGAACCGGCAGCTCTCTTTCTGCCTGCACCGAAATGATCGGACGACAAAAAGCCCGAGTCAGGCCGTAAAACATTTCGCGTTCGCTCGCCGCGAAGTGGCCCGGGACGCAATGGCAAAAAGGGACCCGATCGCTCGTCATCTCGCATACGAAGGAATACACTTGACACGCGATTCTTTTGCTTAGACTGCCGAGCCATATGCCGGCGCGAACGCAAGACGTTTGATTTGTAATTTTGTACTACCTTGACATATTTACGACTTCGACGAATCCCTCGATAATTATTATTTTGAGTATGAATTTAATTAGTCGGCCGAGTCGGCTTTCAATGTGGGAAACTGCCCTCGGATTATTCTGCGCCAAAGCTCTCGCGTTCTTTTCGTCCTATTTTTCAGCGTTTTTCATACCGTTTGTGCAATTCTCCTTGTGTCTGCGTTACCGTTCCGCGATTAATCATTCATTTTCTGAGATCGGTTTAGTTATGTTATATATATAAGTATTTTTGTGTTTCGTTAATCGGATGAACATTCAGTTTTGTGCAGTCGACGTGAAACTTTAATATCATAGCCGGCAATTTATTTTAAATCAAAATCTCAAAATCGACAAACGCATTGCTCAAAAGATAACTTTTATTTAATATTTTACTTAATATTACAATTATTATTATTATTAGAATTTATTTAATTTCTATTATTCGATTTGTCAACATTATTAAGAGATACATTATAATCAAATAAATTTGTAAAAAAGTATTTTATAACGCCTTTTCTAACAAAGAATGTGAGTCAGTAAGAATGTGACTTTCATAATTTCTTCGAAAGTTGATAAGATCGTATCACAGTCGTTCGAAACAATGTGTAAAGTCAAAAATGTGTAAAGATTGGGATAACATAATTAAACCTTTCAATAATATCTTTATAGTCACAATCATATACGAATATACTTTTAAATATATATGATAAAAAGTGTATAGTCATTAAAAATATTATTTGAATTTCTAAACGTAATACTTATGCCTATATTTTAGGATTTTCTATAATACATGTCCATTGTTTGTAGTAAATGTAATAGAAAACAAACACACAATAAATTATTAAATTACAAATTTTATATTATGTTTCATAATCAGATGTTACTTAATGTAGATTTAATTTATTTTAATATATTCCATCATATATCTCAATAAAATTTTATTTACAAAATTATAACTCCGTTAAAAAAACTATAAGATTTAATAATTTAGCTTTTTGCAATCTGCATTATATTATTGCTCCCTGTATATTTCTCTAAAATGAAATTTTTTTACCGTGCAGTTAACTTTAGAATGAATTACCTATTTATATTAATAG
>JABFQC010001865.1:0-17771 GCA_022817085.1 Psilanteris sp. ZL-2020
CTAAAAGGGCAACGATAAGCGCAATTAATATAAAAAAAAAAAATTACAGATGTGTGTCAATGCTTATGTGACAAAATTCAACTGATAAGGATTCGAGAAAAGTAAATGTTTTGAAAATAATTAGAAATAGTAAGCGTGATTTATTTAACT
This sequence comes from Psilanteris sp. ZL-2020, assembly GCA_022817085.1. NCBI lineage: Eukaryota > Metazoa > Arthropoda > Insecta > Hymenoptera > Scelionidae > Psilanteris > Psilanteris sp. ZL-2020. Next base: position 151 of record JABFQC010001865.1, read on the forward strand.
TAAAAAATTACGAGTTTGGCGTTAAAAACGGAAAAACAAAGAAAACGACGAGGTGTCAACGTAATCGCGTTAATGAGCGTGATTATTAAGTTCGTAACATTGGGTATAATTGTTTGTTAAATAAATTGTTAATTGCCTTGATTCGTATTCCGAGAATTCGGGTGTTTTAATAAATGAATATGACGCATTAGATTTTGGAATTTGGAAATTCATTTTTCCGAGAAAAATTGGACGTTCCAAAAAATTGCGGGTTTCGTGAGTTTTTATGAAAAAGAAAAATGGTCCAGCTTTCCGAGAAACATTACTACCGACGTGAAGACTGCATTTTTTCAAGAAAAATGCAGCTTGACTAGAACGTTAGATCTGACGGCGGTCAAGATTTCTGAACACCTACCTATCGTAAATCGCAGTCAGTCGAACGTGTGGTCATTGACCTCACGACTTTGTGATTCAGGTAAATCACGAAGTGAAAGATTAGCGCCGCTAATCAGTTTTTCCTTTTACGACGTTCAAAAGTCGCTCGAAAAATAACAGTTGTTCGTACAGGTTTTCCGCAGGCTGCAATTTACGGTTTATTTCCGAATGCGTTTCTTTTATTTAGCATGTACGAACAACGACCGTGCTCTGATCAAGCGCGACGTAATTAATTAATGATTTAAAACAGTTCGTATAGACTTGCGTATTGTCTTATCGTTTTTCATAGATAATTGCTAGATGTATGATTACATCTCGGATACATTTCACGTGGCCGTAAAATATACAAGCCAATAGTTAGATATATAGGTAACTTTTGAAGACAATTTGTCTTATCTATTCTAAAAATGCACTTGTTACATGTATGTTACAATAAGTGTTTTCAAATATTAATTAAACAGAGGTCTTAAATTATGATAAGAATAGAATACATATATACGCTATTTTGCTTAAATTATAAATGATGTTTTGTATTGCGGTAAAACCTATTACCGGAAATAAAGATTTTTATTTGCAATTTTTATAAATACGGAATTATTAATGATGTAAAAATGTACAAAATTGGATTCGAAAACGGATTTAAAAACGTATAACTCATAATTTTTAGGAAATTAAGATTGTACGATACAAATGAAGATCAGCATGCAGATAATATTAATTGAAGTATTTAATGACGTATTGCATATGTTATCACTGGACGTATTTTATTTTAGAATAAGCAGATAGCAATTATATTATTAATTAAAAGACAATTAAATACTGTCTTTTAAACGTAATTACAGATATAATAATAAATTCATTAAAAAAAACAAACACTAATAAATGAAAACACCAAAATTGAAATTAAAGTCTATTTGACATAACAGAACTGCGTTGATATAATAAATAAGTAATTAATAGTTATGATTTAACGGAGCAGTATATATGTATGATATAACACTAATAATATATGATGAGTTTATGTTAATGGATTTGATTAAGTGACAGACTTGTGTTAATCCAATTTTTATACGTTTGACATCCAATTTGTTATTATAATATTTATTTACGCGTATGAATCAGTGACAAGTTTATTCATGACGGACGATTCCAAATTACAAACACGATCATTTTATCGTAATCATATTAGTATATACAAATTAGTTTGTTAGGTTTTGTGCATCGCAAGATATACGGTACCGATAAATGGTCATAGAAAAATTTGTAAATCAATGGGATAGAAGGTCAGTTCCTAAAACCCGAAGAAAGTGATGCGGATCAATGACCGAAGCACAAAATTCGTGTTTACATTTTTCGGACGGCCTGCGACCTGTCCTAGGGCTTTCACTTTCCCGAGTGCATCCCTTGAAGGAATGCGTGCGCGATCCTTATCGCTTCCTTATCTAACCGGCTTGGACGGCTCCAATCTCGGGATGCTGAACTTGAAACACCGTCGCGACAATGATAATTTGATTTTGGCAGATTAGATTGTTTTCGCGACAATAATCTGAACGCATTAGAAATCCGAAATGCATCGAAACCAGACGATTCGTTTGCGAAATCAAACAGATACGTACAAATAATTGTTGGGAAGAGACAACGTCAAATTCTAAAAACTGCGCGTAGGAAAATGGTGAAGAAAAATTATCATATATTATGGTAATTTAAGTGTGATAAAAAATACAAATCAAGGAGTATGTGTAATACACTGAATCCGCTGCATATTAAAATTATAGCAAAGTATTATAAATTGACTATGCATATTTAAAACACAACATCCGTGACCGTAATTTTTTTTTTCCACTAATACATTCCACTCTAACGAAAGATAATTAAGTCGCGAATTGTGCGAATTTCGTCCGCGATGGCATTCGCTTGCTTTACTAATTGCCGTGAATTGATACACTTGGTACCAGATAAAATGATTTTGAAACGCAAAATTACAAAAGATAGGTCATTGATCCGCCGTGCAATGGAATCACCATTATCTTCGGCCGTGGCCAAATTGTACTCAATTAATGCTATCGCTGTAGAACAGACTCATTACGTCGACTGTCAGCCGTCGCGGACGCTCGACGCTGTCGCGGAGACGAGTAGTCGCATCCTGGCGCCGGCCACGCGTGGACTCGCGCGCAAAAAGCGCGCGGCGACGGGGACGGTCGTCCCCACTTGGCCCCTCTGCCCCACCGCGGTGCAAACCCCCGAAAATGGCTTGCGACCCACTAAAATTTGCTCGGCGGCCAATGGGCGTCGCGGCGCGTCGCGACGATAGTTGGCCGCTGGCGCGCCACCTGGGAAGCACCAGCGCCCCACCCCGGGCCCAACTGTCACCTCTCGGACGCGGACCCCGCACTCCCACCCGGCCACGGCCGCGTGGAGCCCGAGCCCGCCCCCACACCCCACGCATCAGCCCCCACCCCCGACACCAGTAGCGCTCCCACCCCGGGGACCGCTGCGGGCTACGGCTGATGAGTCACTATATAAGTGAGGCAAGGACAAGTATGTTAGTACGAACCTCACTCATTTCTCCCGCGACTCGCACACGCGGCGCTGATTTTCACGCGCGCTCCCGTGTCAAAGGAAAATCGAGAAAGAGAGAGAGAGAGAAAGAGAGAGGGAAATCAGCCAGCGAAAGAGATAGAGTAAAAGAACTAGAAAGATAGAGAGAGAGTGTCAGGAGGAACCACACGAGGATCATCCTCGCCCGGTATAAAAAGTCACCTGCCGGCCGAGGCCCGCGACACTCGATCGACATCGCGTCAAACCGGTCGGACCTATCGTTCGGCTTCTTAGCGTTTCGTGCAGTGACATAAGAGAGGAAGTTACGCGCCAGACCCGCCACTCGTCCGTTGACGATACACGGTGAAACATGTTTGCGCGCTACCTAGTGCAGTGGCTTTGGCAGGGTGATGCCTTTTGTACCCTGCTGGTTTTTGTTGGTGTTCTGCTTACTACAAGAACCCTGCAGTGGTTAAAATACACCCAAACCTTACCACCCGGACCTTGGGGATTACCCTTCATTGGTTACTTACCCTTCCTCAAAGGCGATGTCCATTTACTATATAGCAAATTGGCTAAGAAATATGGATCCATGTTCAGCGCCAGATTGGGCACCCAGCTGGTAGTAGTAATGAGCGACTATAGGATCATCCGAGACTCGTTCCGCCGAGAAGAGTTCACTGGAAGACCTCATACCGAGTTCATCAATATCCTAGACGGATATGGTGAGTGTCTTATTTTTCGCGACGCGCGTGATTAAAGTGTTGTCTTAGTAGATGGAAGTTCATTGGATGTTTGTTATAGGAATCATCAACACCGAAGGTGCCATGTGGAAGGAACAGAGAAAATTCCTTCACGAGAAATTGCGAAGTTTTGGCATGACATATATGGGCACTGGCAAAAAGATCATGGAATCGAGAATTATGGTGAGTAGCGTTACTGGTGCCTGACCAGTAGGTCAATTTATTATTAATTTATTTATGTTTACGGTTCAACTATGAAAAGTTTTTTTAATCTCAGGTTTTATTGTTTTGATTCCAGCGTGAAGTTGACACGTTTATCAGGGGCTTGTCCTCTCGTCGAGGTGCTCCAACCGACTTGTCAGCATCACTCGGCATGTCCATTAGTAACGTGATTTGTTCCATTATCATGGGAGTGAGATTTAAACACGGAGATAATAGATTCAAACGTTTCATGGGTCTAATCGAAGAAGGCTTTCGATTATTCGGAAGTGTTAACACTGTCAATTTTGTGCCTATCATGAGGTACCTACCCTGTCTGCAGGTGGTTCGCGACAAGATCGCCGAAAATCGTGATGAAATGGCAGAATTTTTCCAGATTACGGTAGATCAGCACCGGGCTACTTTCGATCGCGGCAACATTCGCGACGTTGTCGACAGTTACCTTTTGGAAATCGAGAAAGCAAAAGATGAGGGAAGGGAGGACAAGTTGTTCCAAGGAAAGAATCACGGTAATTGGAGAAACCACATAAATTGCATTCAAAGTATAATCCAAATTATAGATTTTAGCAATGTTTTTATCTTACTTTTTCAGACCGTCAGATGCAACAGATAATGGGCGATTTGTTTTCTGGAGGTATGGAGACGGTTAAAACGACTCTGGAATGGGCAGTGGTTTTGATGTTGCATTATCCCGACGCTGCGAAAGCCGTACAAGAAGAACTGAATCAGGTGGTTGGACGATCCAGGATGCCTGGATTAGAAGACATGCCTTATTTACCTATCACCGAAGCTACTATTTACGAAGTTTTGCGCAGATCCAGTATTGTACCTTTGGGGACCACTCATGCTACTACTAGGTAAATACAGAAAGATAATGACTAGATTAAACCGGCACCGATACACTTTCCTCCACGGCTTTAATTAATTAAACATCTAATATATTTGTGTATATTAGACGTTTGATAAAATTAAAGTATCGTTCGTTGCGTTATTAAAGAAAATTGGCTTTGTTAAGTTTTGTTTTGCACGATGAATGGAAAAAAGAAAGATAGCAAGATGATTAAAAAAAAAAAAAAGCGCGCGCTTTTCAAGCGGTCCTCGAAATCTGTGGGTCTGTAACGGAGAGCGCGATTCAACGGTCAACGGTATTTGGCGAGCAAAAGTGAAAGCAATGTTGGATCGCTGCTTTTTGGGCCGGGCCCACCTTCGATTTCGAGGTCGATGACACGCGCGGCTCCCTTCGAACAAAGAGCCGTCCGACCGGGCTCTGGCTTTGTTTATCATCGCCTGCAGTTAATCGCCCAATTAACATAATCGGTCCTCTCGCTTTTCCAGGGACGTGGTGCTCAACGGATTTACCATTCCGTCCGGCACGCAAATCGTGCCGCTGCTCCATGCGGTACATATGGACCCGGAATTATGGCACGAGCCTGAGAAGTTTGAGCCCCAGCGGTTCCTTTCGCCCGAGGGCAAAGTCCAGAAACCAGAGTACTTTATGCCTTTCGGAGTGGGTCGGCGAATGTGCTTGGGTGAGGTGTTGGCGCGCATGGAAATCTTCCTATTCTTCACCTGTTTGCTGCACAGCTTCGACCTCCAATTACCCGAAGGCGCGGCTTTACCAAGTCTAAGGGGTAATGCCGGTATCACTGTTACCCCCGACCGTTTTAAGGTCTGTTTGATCCAAAGACAGTTCGATCTCATCGACCACGTAAGTCCGGACAGGAATACTACCGGGCCGCTTCGCAACTTGGGTAGCCATTAACTGGTGGTCCCATTGACGGCGATACGCCGCGGAGCACGGTTCTCGTTCCTATTGCTTTCCGTCCTGAAAAGCAACCAGCAGCAAGAGACACGACTCGAACAGGAGCCAAGCTACCCGAAGACGAAGGATCAGGTCAATCTGGATCTGATAATTCGCTATTTCGATGTTGTTTAGCCACACGGTCGACGTTTATGGACGATGCGGCAAGGAATCGTGGATGTTTAGTAAATGGATATCTAGGGTTCATGTAACAGAATTTCGAGTACTTGCGGTTACAGTTCTCGAGTACCCAAACGAATCAATTTATTTATGTTTAGTCGTTGTTTCCGGACGCACCCGTTAACACTGATTCGGAAAATGCGTTTAACTCCACCCACCATCCCTGGATTTAACAAGTCCTATCAACTTCGCACTAAATTTATCGTTATATTAAAAAGACTATCGAAATTAATACGTTCACATCGTAAACAATGTCATTTAATAATTTATTTGAACAAACAAGACATATTGTTGTTGGATGTTCAAAAATGTTCGTGAAACCCTGTGTTAGTACCACGATTCTTGGTCGCAGAATAGAGTACAAAACGGAACAGCGACCGGGAAAATGCGCTTACAATTGTAGAGTTCCTTTTTTCAATCAACCAATCACCTATTCATCATTCATTATTGTGCATCCCATTCATCGAAATATCCTCTAGCGTAAATCAGCGATGTACAATGTAATCGTGCGACCAAACAGCCACGAAAAGTTTCGCAAGTCGTTTCAAAATTGTCGATACAAATTTCCAGTGTGAAGGTTAAACTCGCCAAATTTACGAAATGCTTCGTGCGCCACAAAAGTCAAAGGCTGTTTTATTAAAATTCAAACGAAAGATTTTAGGCGATAAGTTACAATTGTATATAACAAATTTGTATTGCGTGTGTGTGAATGCGTGGACTCCGAGTTCTCCGCTTGAATTTGCGAACGAGCGGCAAGAACCTCCGGTTCAGATTTTCTAGTCTACGATGCTGAATGTTAGTCGATAATCGCTTGTTTGGTAGTTGTACGTCGGCAGCCATAATGCATTCACTCACCGATCGCGATTCCTGTGTCTTAGAATTATTTAATGATCACTTTTTTTATAAACAAACTGACAAAAATAAACAATTCTTTTATAATTTCATCGTGTGTTCCTTCATTTTCTCCTGTTTTTTGGTATGCATTATTCATTATATATATTATTTCTGTAATATTTTTTATTTTTGTTTCTTAATTATTTTTGTATATTTTAAGTAGAGTACCTTCGATTTCGTTTGTAACAATATTTCCGTTGCACGAAAATGTTCGACGTCTTGAATAAGAACCCATTCATTAAACTTAGCTTTCTCTTGCAGATGTATATATATTTTTGGTGTAACTTTTCTTTACTCAACTTATTCAAAACTTAAATACAATTTTTTCAAAAGATACAATCAATTTTTATTAAATTAAATACAAAAATTAATACAAAAACTGAATCAAACATTATTTTCATCAAAGCTGAACTTAGTTTTCATAATATTTAAATGTATAGCAATTTTATGAAACATTTCGATAACGTTTTCGTTTTTCAGGGTGCAACCGATAAATTTCCGTCTATAATAATGATTGTGTGAAAAGACATTTAATGTTTGCCCGATATTTGCACAAACTTTACATAATATTTTCATAAAATTTTCATATTGTTTGCATAATGTTTGCATAAGTTTTATAACAAATTAAACAAATTTCCTTGAAATTTTATTTTTTTTTAGGTATCGGATACCGGTTTCTTTTTTCGAGAGTTGTCTTATTCATATTGGAATAATATTTACATAAACTTTACACGCGGTTTACATAATATTCAAGTAACGTTTGCATAATCTGTACAAAATATTTACATATAATACTTAAGAAAATTAGTCAGTTTTGTGTAAAGGTGTCTTATCACCATTAGGACATAAATTCTTAATAATTAAGATAATATATGTCTTTGAACCGAAATCTGATTACATATATTTTTAGGGAAAAAATAAGAACACTGTTTACATATACTGGTATGAAATTGTACTCGATAATAAACAAATAAGAATCGATATAAAAATTAGTAAAAAACAGTGGCATCATAGTCTTAGGTTCTGAATATCAATTTTAATTATCTCACATAAGAATGCACAAACATTCTCCAAATAATTATGCACGATTAGGGTTTTTATCACACCAAATCGTATCTACACAAAAAATATAGACAAGTTTACATATAAAAAAAGATTAATACGGTTTAATTTTACTTCAAAAATTTGCATAAATTTGCCGTAACCTTTAACCAGAATTATTGCTTCTTCTCTCTAATTCGCACATTATGAGGAAATGAGAATATTCGAAAACAAAATAGAGATCGCATTGGCGTTCCAATGAAACATCGGCGTTGAAGTGTGCGATACTTAGGGTTAACGACACGAAAGTTGTCAAGTGCCCCCGAAGCGCGAGCGTACGCTTACGTAAGAGTATGCTCGCGAGTCACCAATGGAGGGTACTTATTTTACAATGAACGCGCGTTTTTCCAGCGACAATCGCAATACGGGACGACGAGCCGCGGAAACGAGCGCGGTGTTTTTCTGATCACGTCCGTGGTGTTCGACCGGCCTCCCTTAATACCCTTTCATCGCGCGCCGCTTCTTTTTTGTCGGCGCGTTCTTTCATAAGCGACGACTTTTCCAGCGTTAACGCGTAAGCTATTTTTCAATCGTTCGCACGGTCTATTTTAGCAAAGTTTGACCATTTTATACATACGCGTTTATAAATTACTCAATATATCATATATTTGTTACCAATTTATAATGCACGCGTTATTTTTAAACTTTTGATTGAATTAATCAATTCAATTCTGTTAAAGATTATTTTAAAAATTTTGTTTGCAATTAATATATGACTTGTCTACATTTTTAAACGAATAATATATAATTGGTATAGTAACTCCGTAATATTGTTATATTTATCTGAGATACGAACTGTTGTGCATCTTTACTATATATGTCATTGACAAATCTGAAATTTTTGTATCACAAAATATCTATTTGTCCCATCAGTTGATTTTAATAATATCACTTTACATTGCCAGATGTGATGATAATATGAGAAAATTCGTCCTTGTGTGTTTAAACTTCTATGTAAATAAATATTGTTGAATGATAATATTTAATCATTAAATTATTAACAATTTTATGTAAATTGTATTCTTTTTATTGTAATTAGCATTTATATATGAAATTAATAAGATTACTGTGAACCTTTTAGTTACTTTTTGATCGGCATGAATTGAAGTAAATTAATCAATTTAAGTTAATTTTCTTCCACGCAAAATTTAGTAATTTTGTGAATTGTATAAATTATACCAAATATCTATCTATATATATTATAAATAGTAATAAAGGTTATATATGCATTTGCATAATTTTATTAGTATTTAAAAATATTTATTATTTTTTTTAATTGGAATAATTATATTATTTATCAATTGTTTATTAATTACTTTATATTTACAGAGTTAATTCTCAACTAGAATTGTATAGTCATTATCCTAAAAATGTTAATTTTAAAATAATAGACATATCTAAAATTAGATTTATACAAAATTTAAAAGTAACTTAGTCACATTGTGACCAATAAATTGATTAAATAATAAATTTAAATAAATAAATAAAAATAAAAAATCGATAAAATATGTATATTAAGCTAACACTGCTTTTGTCATAAACTACGATTGAGATATTAAAATCTATATATAATCAATGATATACCAAAGATATAATATGAACATTTTTTCAAAAAAATTTCCTACTTCTTTTGAAAGGTTATATTATACAGATATAGAAAAGTTAAAATAAAAAACCCTCATAGTCAATTCATTTTCATAATAGTAATAATTTTCTAATTTTCTGAACATATAACGATTAAAATAATACGTTTCGAATCATATTTCTTATAGACAATTATTTTACTCTTATTTAAATTTCAATAATAAAACTATCTTTATTCATTATATATATGGTTTAAACACATTTCAACTATTTTATTAATCGCAATAATATTAGCAGGATGATAATGTTTGAAAAATTGAAAAAGACTCTAAAACATTACGATTTCTTTTGATTAACAATTCGTTAATATTTTTTAAAAGAAGGTAGAGTTTTTCGGCATGAGGTGAACGGTGCTATTAACACCGGTCCAAGGCCGTTACATTGCAAGAATCGAGCTGATTGTGCAACATGCAACGACCGTCTTGCAGGATTTCAGAAATTCGCCAAGTTCTCGGATAAAAATTCACGATAGGTGCTCGTTAATTATTATCGATCAATGATATGTATAACAAATTAGCCGCGTTAAATTGATAATTGTACTATTGTTATGCGGATAACTATAACGTAAATTATAATTCTTATTTATTTTTCTTTTTATTATTATTGTTATTATTGTTATCATTATGGTTATTATATTTGCATCAAATAAAAAGAATTTTTTATGGTTATGTAAGTTTTTTTACCGAATGTATTATGTAAATTAAAAAAGTCAAAATGAAAATAAAAAAAAAGCAAGAAAAAGCTGAACAAAATACGTCCCACGACATACTCATTAGAACTTGTGCGACAGTCTGATGTTAATCTTCTTATCATTTTAAGAACCACTTTGATTGGAATTTTGTTGATAATAGTATATTTTATTTATTTTCATTTAATCAGATTTACTAAATTTAACATCGAGTTCTTATATATATATAATTCATTTGATGTTGTTATGTTATAAACAAACAGGGTGGCACACACATTAGTGCAATCTCGTGACATCCATAGTATTAAATAGCAATAAACAATAATAAAAATTCTAAATTTTATATTAATAAAATTTATATTAATATTAAAAATATATACGAATCCAAAAGAAATCAAATCTATCTATAAAACATTCATTAATTTTAATTGTCCAATTGATAATATTTTAAAACTTTTTTGTTTAAAAAAAAAAAAAAAAAAAGCAACGTGCATTGTTTGTGTGTGATGTAGAGCAGTTTGTTTATCAATTAGATACTGGTTTTATTAATTAAAAAGTAAATAAAATAATAAATTAATATAAATAAAGTAATTGTATAACTGCAAAATTGTTAATATTTACTTTGTTAAATACATTCTTTATGCTTTACCATATTATATCATATTTTGCATTCGATATCTTTAAAGTGAAATTATATACCAGAAAAGTTTTTTTAATAGTAGTATAATAATTTTCTAAACATTCAATTATTCATTTATTTGAGTTAAAAAATGCTTATTTATGCCACATTTATGAATAGTTCTGAAATTATTCAATAGTAACTTATAAGATAATGTATTACTACTTTCATTAAAAAGTAAACACATTTATATCTTTTATATAAAAAATGTTGTAAATAATGATGAAATCGAATTTGAAAAATTGATATACTTTAATTTTATAATATAAAATAAACTCAGTTTATAAATTTATGCTTCCAACCATAAAATATTTCTTTGAAAAGTATTATAAATACAATCGTAACCGATATCCGATTAATAATCGGATTCAACTGGTTTAACCATTGAGAAAAATGATTAAACTATTAAAATTCAAATTAAAGAAATTTTATCTTTCAGTGCAGCGTAATTAATTTTTTGAGCAAAATATTAAAATAAAATATTATAAAGTTTTGGGTATTTTCTCAAATATTGGCTTTATTTATTTATATAAAGGTTTTTTGTATATTTAAAAAATTAATTAAAATTAACAACTCATCTAAAACCTGTTATACCATGAAAAAAGTTATGAAGTTGCATAATTAAGTTTACAGACGCAATGAAATTTAAATTATTTAGTATCACATTGTTTGAACATTCATCATATTACCAGAATGTGTTATATATTTTCCAAATTACATACTACATATAACAAAACAAATCTCAAAAATGGAAAAACATTGGTAATGAACATTTCAAAATAACTTTAAAAATGTACTAATAAATTATATTTTCGGATATTACGACAAACAAAAAACTTTAAATATAAAAAAAAAAAGTTTAAAATTTAATTTCAATTGAATAACGATTATCAGATTATCTTTAGATTTCGTAAAGATTTAATCAAATTTATTTTCCGGAAATTCACTTATATAGAAAAAGGGATTCATCGATAATCGGGCGTGATTCGTAAATTATTGATACAATTGTTTTCAGAGCAATAATTGAGATTACATAAATTCCTGTAGCCTTCCTGCCGACCTTTAAAATGTAAATAGTTGTGAAGTTTCGATCCGTTGAAACGGGGAAATACCGGTAACTTGTTAGCAAGTTGAAAAATGTATGTGCCGAAGGCATAGTTCAATTGAACAGAAGTGAAAATATGCCGATGACGCAATCGGGATCGAGCTTCAAAGAACCTTATCGAAGAACAATGTTGTTCGTTCTTTTTCGCGGCGAGCCGTCAATGACAACCGGCCGAGCATGACGCTGCGTCGTAAAACCAGAAACACTTTACTACTTTGCTATAGATTTCGCACTTTCAATCACTGAATCATGAATGTTGTACCAATTCATCAATTTTTGTTTAATCATCTCTAACATACCATTTGCGTTTATCAAATATTTCTTTTATATGATATTGGAAAATAGGATCCGTGTAATGCTAATAATTTGCATACAGTATAGAGATGAGTATGTTGTTACTATATACATTTATTAAACATTAATTTTGGGTTAGTTTAAATAAAATAATAGATACGGTTTACTTATAATAAATTTATTGTGGAATACGATAAACTAGAAATAACTATTTGACCATGATTTGTATATAAAATACTAATATACAATCGTACAGTATGTATATTATACTTAAGTAACATATGATATTAAAAATTATTTATCATCATTTGCTCGAATAAAATTGAAATATTTATTTTATTTATAATTATTAAGTCTTAAAATTTGGTATGAAATTTGTATTAAACTCCATATTACACTTACTAAAATTACTAGTATTATAAGTAGTACATGAAAATGCACTCCGGCTTAATTCTTCCCGACTGAGGTCGCAATACATTTATTTGACCATGGTTTATACGTTATTTTACTATTCATTTTATAAAATAAACTCTAAATTTACATATAATACACATACATTTGTATTATAGTAAAAAATTGTTACATCTACGTTTAATATACGTCACAGATGCTTTAATTTAAAAATATGCATACAAACCAGTAGGATTAGGTTATTAATTATCAGATTGCAAATAAATTAAATAAAACATCAGACACGTTTACAAATAGTAATTGCTATTTATACAAACAAATTACTACTCGTTATTGTATGTATCATTACATTAAAGCGCTGTAAAATTACATTATTTTCAGAAAACTTTTTAAAAAATGATAACATTAGGAATATATAATATTCCATAAAATAATAATAATTATTCGACGAAGTTTATTCAATATTGCTTAAATACTAAAATTTACTGATATTCTTTTAACGAGTTGAATGGCTGAGAAAAGTGTGCGTATCGTCAATGCTGATGATAGTAATTATTATCTGGGCGTGAAAATCAGTCGATGCGGCTTCGGTATTAAAGTGATTCCAACGATTCCTTCTAGGTCTACAATTTCGTCCTTAGGAACTGAGATAGTAAAGTGATGGAGGATGTGACTAGCAAAAAGGAAGAGTGCAATTTTTGCCAATTCTTCGCCAATACAAATTCGTTTTCCTGTGTTTATGCATAAATACATTATGTATAGAGTTATTAATAATAATTATTTACTTATTAATTTATTAATAATGTGTTATTAATAATATATTACTTATTAATTATCATGTAATAAAATATATAATAATTATCTACTTAATCAAAATATTAATACTCTGTCAACTGGGTTCTAAACATACCGAATTGGAAGGGTAAAAAGGCTCCTGACTTGATCAAATCACCATTTTCGTCTAAAAATCTTTCGGGCTTAAATTCATCTGGTTGATTCCAATATTGCGGGTCCATATGAATAGCCCATTGCAGAGCCACGACCATCGTACCTTTGGGGACATCATACTCGCCTATCTTAGTATCCTACAAAAATCATTTCTTATCAATTTGTATATATTTACACGCTGCACATTGTACTGCTGACGTAAAAAAGCCAGCGATTCAATCAAAATGTCATTGTCATTATCGAATCGATCACACTGAAGAAAGGAATTTATATTTTTATATGCGATTACGTGTTGCATATGAATATTTATACGAAAACGGTCGCGATAAAATGTTTGATTGATCGTCTTGATTAGCATATCGCTCGCGATTTAAAATACCCCGCTGATTTTGTTTATTTAATTTAGACCTTTCGATCTTTGGATTCATCTCAATTTAACAACCTTCATTGTTCCATGAGGCACACCCAGTGGAACGGTACTGCGAAACCGTTGAGTCTCCAAAATTGCCGCTTCCAGTTTTGGAAGATGAAATCTATCTTCCAAGTTTGGTTCCTTGTTACCCAATACTGTCTCTAACTCTTCGTGAACTATTTTCTAAAATGTAATTATATATTTTGGTATGTAATCAAATTTCAATATTTTAATTTCATTTTTGAATCTCTTAATTATTCTAATATAAAATATATACAATTATATGTTTGTATAATAATAAAGATTTTTATTCTACAAAATTAAACATTGAAACTATTAATTATGTATTTCAAATGTAATTAATTTATTTCATGTCTCAATGCCGAGAAATAAAAATTGGTTGAATTTATTTATTTTCTTACTTGTTGCTCCATATTTACAGCCATCAGCAATATGAACCACCGTAGAGTAGTTAAAGTAGTATCAGTACCTGCGCCATAGAGATCTGCTAGGAAATAATAAATTTGAGGAAAATCAAAATATTTAGATGTATTATCTTTCCCCATTTCCTCGACATAAGCCGAAAGAAAATTATCTTCGTTAATTGGTAAGTTCTTATAATCTTCTATCCAAGTTTTATAAAGTTCGTGACTTTTTTTCTGGCCAGATAGTATCGTCGGCATGACATTTTTAAACATTGGCAAAAATCTGAAATCATTATTTTTTATTATTTTATCAAAATTCCGTCATTTAAAATTTGTTGTTAATTTATTGTGTACATAGTATTATATATCAGTACCTAAAACTTGGCAAAAAATTGATTGGACCAGCTATTCCTATTTGTTTAATACCTTCTTCTTGAATATGTCGTAACCACTTCCAAGTTTTATCATCTTCTGCAAACTTCTTCCCAAATACTAAGTCATTCATCGTGGAACCCATACAATGATGCAACGTATCCGAAGGATCAAAACCTTGACTCGAGGATCGGTCCTTTAATTTCTGAATATATTCAAGACATTTTAAAAATTTGGTTTTGACATAACAATTATAGCTATTTTGCTGGTCTCCACATATAAACAAAAGAAATTTTAGTTTACCATAACACACTCTTTCACGGATTCCATTATCCTTTCCTCCAATTTGTCACGTTTTTCATTTCTAAATTTTACCATTCCAAAATTTTTCAACGACCTGACAACGAATTTTCTTTGATCCTTCCATAAGTCCCCTTCAGCACATATAATTCCTAGCATAACATAAACACAAAATACTTTTACAAACCGGACTTCGCATGACTATACCTATAAAATTTAATAATAATATCTTAACTTTAAACGCAAACTTGATACATATAATAATACACGTATTTCTCGGAGAAGCTTTCATGATCAGAATTGCTTAGAACAAATTAATTGCAATGATTAATAATATTATAAATGAATATTTTTAATTTATCAAGTCACGATATTCATATCGATCGTTTGATCTGTGATTCACCTAGCCGATGGCTGGCGTAATATTATGGATTTTGAGTGCATTCAATGATAACGCATGACCGATAATTAATTAATTAACGCCTTATTGTCTTAAACAGCGAGCAAATGATTCATGAAAATAAATTGCGTGATTTAACGGCCGTTAAGAGTTATCATTTCAGTAGACTAAACAAAAATGACCGAAAAAAAACTTGATTCAATTGAATACAGGAATTGAAGTACACAAAAAAAGGTGCATCAAATTCCATTTTTGATACGCAAACAAGCAAAGACCCGAACATTCTATCTGTCCGTTCAAATCGAATCGCGGTTTTCTTGTAACACAAAAAACGTACAGACTTCAAACGATTCGAACAAGCCTAAGAATCCTTACCCAACATTTCGTTACATAATGACGCATATAGGAAGATGTTTAAATCATGCTTTATTATAAAATGTCCATAGACAAATTGTTACGTCGCATTAAACTTAAACTTTACCAATACGAGCGTTGCAAAAAAATGCGAGATTAACGATAATGCTGATTCTAGTAGCACCTTCGAACAATGCAAATGAGCGTCGTTATATCATTACAACTTCATCGGAGAATTTCCTCGTGTGCGTCGATCCCAGTCGAAGTGAAAGAGTGCGCTTGCAATTTGCGCGATTCACGTGAAGGAACAAACGTATCAATAACTCAATTGAAATATCAATCGGCATGCCGTAATGCCTATATGAATATACCGAGCGTCATAAACTTGTCGAGGATAAGTGGCGTGCAAGAAACGCGCCGGGAACGGTGCGGCGATTTTTTTCCGGAAAAACCTCCCACCTGTTTATTGCGCGTCCGTGTGTGCGGTGTAAACACGCGGTAAATTTTTCTCGATGATGGAAAAACGATTGGAAAAGAGAGACGATGGACTGCGTGAAAAAAAAAAAAAAAAAAAAAAAAAACACGCAAGTTGAATTTTTACTTACCTTCAACAGTAAGATTTCTACATCGTTGAGCCAGATTATTACGTATTCGATAAACATCATTCTTTCTTACGGAAAATTATTTCTGTCGAATCATAAATCGTTATTCACGTAAACACAACTCTTCGAATACGTCATTTCTGCATGAATTGGTCAGATTTACCGTAGCAATCTATAAAGAAATAAAACAAGCAAAATCACTATTCTGTAAATACTTCATCCAAGAGGGCGCGTTATCATCAGCGACGTTCGACGAATAGCGGCAATGATGAACAGTCGTTACTTCCCTTCCGGAATTTCGTGCCTTATAAAGTATCCATATTCTCTCTTCCTACTATCAAACATGGCCGTAATCGAAGTGTTTGCAATTTACATTTTCGAAAAAAAACTTTATAGTTGAATAGTAAATATCATTTTTATTATTGAATATTAAGGCATTTTTATTCTTTTATTCTTTTTTAACTTTTATTTTATATAGGGACTATTTCTTAATAAAATATTTAATTTTTCTTTACGTAATTTAAGGAATTTTAATTTTATTATACATGTATAATATTAATTACTAATTAATGACATTATAGTGAATGAAAACTGACGCAGTACAAAAGGATATCGGATGAGATAGTTATATTTTTATCCTCTAATGAATTTTTCTGTCAAATTATCCTTTAAACCAAAATGAAATTGGATATAAACAGATAAAAAATATGTTTACTTAATATTTTATCACTACCCCTAACAAACATTGAATTCGCTCTTATCTATATAATGTATTGCTTGTATGTGTATTATTATAAATATCTATATAATATATTAAATTAATTTGTCATTTTCGTGGGTTAACATTTTATTTAGTACGCATTATAGGAAAAACGTGAAGATTTGTTTATTTAATGATGTTAAAATAATAATGGCTTAATTATTATATTGTATAGAAATTTTTATATATATAGGGGACGATATATATAAATATAATATAAGATTAACTAATGAGACATTTGGGGACAGACGGCTATCTTGTTTCTCATTTACGCAATGATAAATATTTTACGAATGTCCCCAAATCGGCGCGGATATATAATGGGGCTTTTGAGGAC
>JABFQC010001866.1:0-17768 GCA_022817085.1 Psilanteris sp. ZL-2020
ACAAAAATGTCTTCAGTCAAGACATTTTTATAGAAAAGATATTATAAGTGTCTTATTATTAGATACTATTTATGTCTTTTGCATGAAAATGTCTCGGTTCAAGACACTTGTTTTAGTAGTGTATACAGATAAATACGAAAAAAACGATGTCTATCATTTTTATAGTTTATTTATATTTATAATTTTAAAAAATGCTGTTCGTCAAAAACAAATTATCCAACATAATTATGTCTTTGGCGATTTAATTGGCACTTCCGCTTTCTCTTAAAACTAATCATTGTGCCGTACTATAAATCCGATGTACTGTCTAAAGCATATTGCCAATAAAGTGGGGTAAATCACAATTTCGGCGTCGAGTTTCACGTTTTTTATTCATTTCTCACAATTCTCCCTCGTAAGCGACGAAAGAGCTTATTGTTTTGGACGAACGACCAAGCAACAGGATATAACTTATGATTGCTTCAGCAATCCGTTTGACAAGCCTAATTAATCAGTTGGTTGAGTGCATCGAGACACTTTATCCGAATTGCCAGTAATTTTATAACACCATTTTCTTCGGCTCATCATTGAATATCATCAACCAACACCTACTTTTGACCAAAAAACAGTTCCAGAAGTTTGCTTCCGCGCTTGAATTCCTCGAGCGAATCTCAAATGACCGATCCGGTGTGACATAAAAAGCACATAAATGTGAAAAAAAAAAACCGGCGATAAAGACATTTTTATCAGCGGCTTATGAAGCAATTTAATTTCGCGTGTTAATTCATAGTTAAGAAGAAGAGAAAAAGAAGAGGAAAGTTTCCCAGGAAATAGTGTCGAAAGTGGGACGATAATTGCGCTGAATTGGATAAATAATTACGTTTCTAATTAAATAGGTGATACCGCATTACGACGGTAAATCGACCTTTTTCTAATCTTATCAGAAACGCCGCCAACGACCGGTCGTGCAAAAATCTGTCAATCCGCACAACCGATATTTGTTTCTTAGCCGTCAAAGAGTATCGCAACTATATAATATTACGTTATCGCGAGTGCATTCGCAGTTTTGGATTAAAACGTTATCTGGTACTTTTTTTCTGAAACAATTATATATTACTTTCGCTATTACAGATAAAACCGATCTTATTTAAGTCGCCGAGCTTCATCCGGTAAATGCAACGGAATATGGTGTTAAAACTCGTCTATGTTTTATTTTCAAATGGTTTATAATTTCCGGTGTCTTAAGCTTCAATGGAAATCCATTCAGTTATAAGGTCAAACGATTTGAACTTTATCTTACTGTAGAATAAGAGTTATGCATTCATCTCATCTTCGATAAATGCCGTTTACACAATTTCTTTGATAGAAATTGATTTCACGTATCGAAATTAAAACAAATTGATTGAGTTAATTTTGATAATAGACAACTCCTGTTAACCAAGGAGGAAGATATTTTGCTGACAGTTATAATTACAAAGTAGAAAGACTGTTCACACTTTAACACATATACTATATACGAGTAGGTATAAAACATATCTTTACGACGCAATGATCTAGAATTGTTTCAAAAAGAAACGAAATGTTAATTACCGTTACTTCAACAATTTTGACAATCATTAAAAGAATTCAATTTCAGAAACAAATATTAAATATGCTTCGATTACAAGGATTATTATTTTTTATGTAGACAAAGTTTGAAAATCTATTGCAATATTACTAATGTAAATCAAAATTTATTATTATTTTATCTGTTGTTTTTCGTAATTGATTTATTTTAATAATTTCTTTTATTAATGTATATGTGTTTTATTATATTGGGTAAAATGAAATTTAGTATATTTAAAACTTATGGTATGCACTATCATTAGTGGTTTCAAAATAATATAAATAAGATTATTTAAATGTTTAATTTTTGCTTATAACAATCTTAAAACAAATCACGTGGTTAGTATGACTTATAGGTATAATTATATTTTTACGTATAGCTTTACATTTACATTTTTTTTAAAACAAACATACAAAACAATATTAAAATTTATACGTATAATATTTAGATTATGTAGTATAGTGAACTGCATATAATATATTACCCTGGTAGAAATTTGTCTAGTATCTCGTGAGTTACTAGAGAATTTGTATATAAAATTTCTAGTAACTTGCGAGTTACTTGACAAATTTCTACTTGGGTTATATTCTAAAAACAATTACACCATAATGTGTCTTCATTAAATCAGGATGAATACAGCATGTTCATCCATTTTACGACAATATAAAATTTTAATCCATTAAATGATGGATTATCAAATTTGATATGATTAATACATATGTTTCTAATTTAATAGCTATGTGTAATAGCTTTGCATAAACTATATTTGTGTCTATATTAATTTCAATAAGATTATCAAAAATGAGAAATATAATTTTTATGCTGAAACTATTATCGCAATAATTATTTGATAAAATGTGCTATTTATATACACATATTTACTGAATTAAAAATAACAAAAGCGTTTTAAATTAATCATAATTAACATTAATCAGTTTATAAGAATGCATTTATATTAAACTTAGTTGACATAAACCTACGGGTTTACCATGCGGCTTATTACTCATCAGTCACTCAATTGTCATTACTTCAAGACGTTAAAAAGTTCAAGTTTGAAGCAATGTTTTTTATTTGTTACTATACATATATATGATTTGCAACACTTCTTGCAATACTGTTTTATTTCTATGAAAGTGTTACATATAACTCAGACATTTTTTATTTCTCATTTCAAAAATTGAACTCCGCAAACATTTTTACGGCATATTGTACTTTTTAAGTACCTACCCTGTCATATAAAGAAATGCTTTATGAAACACTCACTTTAAAATTATGTAATGTAAATGAATGTTTTTGTGTTAAAAGTATTTAAAATATAGTTAATACCTTCACATTTTTTGTTATCGTTGTCAGTTCCTGGATTGCACTATGTTAAGCATACAGATTCTTGAAAACATCGTAATACCTTAAATGAATTTAACTATATATATTCCACCACTTTATAGTCTACACTCGGTGTACAAAAGTGATAAAAACTTTTACGCAACAGGAAATTTGTTTCAGCGAATTGTGTTGCAAAAATAGGTGCAACCTGAGTTATTAAAATATTACTTCAATGCTATCATTTTAAAACAGTGATTTATACTTTTTTAAAATTTTTGTTTCATTACATATAGCAAATAAAAAATCAATAAATAATATGTAATTTCCAGTTTATTTCACCTTAATATATATTTTCTCGATAAACACTGAAAAAAACGTGTCAATATTTGAATTGAAAAAATAACGTAAAATTGCATTTTTTTTACGATTAAAGTAATGTAAAGAAAATCTAAACGGTATATTGCGGAAATACAGTTTATATATACATTATTATTAATAAAAATTGGTCTTTATATTAGATGGATAATTATAAAATTAATTAAAAAATCTTTAATCAAAAATACGAATCGTATATGAAAACAAAATTACATCAGAATGAATATGATTAAAGTAATGAAAGTAATAAATAAAGATTATAAAAAATTAAGATTATATGAATTTTGTAATTTTATTATTACACGACGCCTTTATGTACATAATAAACACGCGGCAATAATAGTTAATAAATGTGTTGTCAAAACTTAAAATTAATACCGCTTTAGATCACTATTACATATGGAGATATGTTCCTTCTGGAAAATAATTTAAGTTTATCATACTTTCTACAGTCATAAACACAATTTTTGACGCGAAAAATTCTTGTAATATTAGACTTATTAATAATTTTCCAATTTATCAACAACCGTTGCAATATTATTGAAACGAAACCCGTTTCTTGATATTTTTTTTTCAGAAAAATACATATATGAATGAAATAAAAATAACAATTAATTTATCATTTAGACATTGAAAATGTATGTGTACCAAATTTTCTAAAGTGAATTGTATACCATGTGAATATCTAAATCAAATTCTATAATACTTATATACTTATATTAGAGGTTTTAAAAACATTAATATCTCTTCAAGCAATAATTTAGATAACAAAGTTTCTATTTGCCAATTGATAGTCATCTACCAATTTCCGCAATGATAACAAATGAATGGGATATATAGAAATATTAAAACACCTTATACGTATAATTTTACATAAAGTGTTAAATAGACCAAAGTAAGGCATATCTTTTTTTCTTATATAACTTATACATCGTAAATATAAATAAAATACATAAATGTTTATTTATAACATTAAAAAATAATAAAATGTAATAAAATAACGTAGAATGTAAACATTATGTAAGTGCAATAACATTTAGTTAAAAATGGACTTTTGACACGTTTTCGTGTAAGAAATTGTTAAAATTATTACATAATTTAGTTTAAAAGAATATACCGTTATAGAAAATGTAATATTTATCTATGGTATAGAAACAATATATAATGTTTTTCTCTCTGACATTAAAATTATAGTTATTATCTCATATTAAAAACTAAACCGTCAATCAAAAGTTCACGCATAATGTTCTATCCATATTCATTATTAAAAATATACATTTTTATTTTCGTTTCAGATTTTATTTTCCAATAAAAATAAACCGATACGAAAATAAAAATATTAGATCTACTTTTAAATTACTGTTGCCTAATTTTTATTTCAACCTTTTAAGCCATTAGATTGTTAGGAAAACATTTGCATTAATTAATTTGAAAATTTTATGTTTTGAATAAATAATTTATTAATTTTGTTTAAATAAATATATAATTCATAAATACACTGATCCACTAAAAGACACGTAAAAATGATTGAAAACAATGTATTATATTGAACTGAATTTATCACCTGGAATGAAATGTATTTTTCACAAATTTCACAAACAAATTTTTCACAAACAATTTACGATAATTTAAACAATACCATCATTAAAATATTGTCAAACTTGACATTTAAATACTTATGATTATTATAACTGGACATCGCAAAAGGAACGTTGAATTAAAAAGAAATGAAATACAAACACATACGTGCCGACACTCGAAGAATAAATAAATTGAAAAACACAATCAATCATGCGTCGCAGTGAGCACTACACGCCCTACACAGAACACACATCTCCGCGAGCCAAAGGTCAAGCCAAACAAGCGCCAACTCTCGTTTCTTTGCCCAAAGAAACAATGCAACCAACCCGGAGCATTAGATTCGGCGGCATAACCCAGGGTATGAATCTCGTCGTACACCCCTGCGCGCCGAGTGGGGCGCTTCGGTCAGGGTCGGGTAAATTCGGCCGGCGCGGAGCCGAAACGAAGCCGGGCGTGTGTGGTGTTGCTTCGCCGAGAGTGGACGACGAATGCACGTACGCGTCTCGTTCGCTCCTCGACAGCTTTTCAGTCAAAGTCGAGTCAGCCGCGTCCGACACGGTCTCACGTCGTCTCTTCTGACGTTCCGTGCAACGCGCCGTTTCTACCTCCTGCCGCACTTTCCGCATCTCCTTTCGGCAATTCGCCGTCGGTGTCCGGTCGTTTTCGCTGCCTCCCGTCCGCGCGTTCTCCCAGTCAATAAAAAGTCGAGGATTTGTGTGCAGTGGTGCGCGTTTAAGGTAACGACAGCTCAATTTTGGCGCGAACGCCGGACTCGAAGGAGCGCGTGAAATTTTGTCTGGTCGCGCTGCTCCTTCGAGCCCGAATTTGCGGCCGACCTTGGACCAATTATTTCCGTCGCGAACAGCCTTGGTCGGCGTTGTTTCGGCGCTCCAAATGCTGCGCTTTTCGCTGCGTTTTGTGCTTGCAAATGTGCATCGCTGTTTGCGTTCTCCAGCGAGGTTGCTGTTCCTGCGTGAAAAGCGGGATCGCGCCTCCCGGAGTGTGCCTTATAAGACGATTTCTTTTATAGACGGGGAAAAGGTTCGTTTCTTCTTCCCCGTCGGCATCGCTAGGCGTGTTTTGTGAACAAGTGTGTAATGTTCTTAGAAAATGTAACCGTTATTAAGCTAACGGACGATTTTCGAGCACATTTTCTTTACGGTTATGGATCGCTACGCATGAAAAATGTGATACGTTAAATCACGGCTTCCTCTTGTAATCGACCTATTGCATATTCATAAGCGCAACGAGTAAATATTTTCATCTGCATTAATAGTTTAAATTTAAAGGTGACTCATCGGCAAGGCCGCGATGCTGAAAAAGTAATACGGCGATGAATATGCGATTTTCCTCCTTTTTTTTCTTTTTTTGTTGACTTTTTACTTTTTACGAATTTATCCGATAAATTGGAACAATCGCGTGCGAGGGTTTATTCCAGAATCCTGCGATCTTGTTCCAGACGCGCATGTTTCATGATTCTACGAAAGCGGATGAAAATGCGCGTACTTGCATTGTATGAAAAATTGATAGAAATTTCCGTAAGTTGGAATCCATAAAGTGTTTTAATGATTAAGCAACGTTTGGAAAAAAGAAAATTGATCGCATCGGGCGGTCGCTTTTTGTGCTGAAAAATTTATTCAGGTTGATCGATATGATTCTGTTCGAAGCTCAATATAAGCAGCGTTGATAGACAAATGTCTAATTGCAATTTCATGATCCCCGTGCATGTAGTTTTTGCTTGTTTTATTCAAACTTTGCGCACCGCTGTGGCTGCTAAAGAACTTTTATAAATCTTTGTAGGCAATTGAGAATCAACGACCATTGACACATTCCGACTAATTTCGAATCACCGAGAGGTGAATAAAAAAAAAGGCAGCCGATAATGATTCCCCTTTCTAAGATGTCCGCTGACCCAAATGGAATTCGGAGCGGTCGACCACAGGCTTCAATTGAGTACTATTCCTGTAGTGTAACACCAATGAATTCTAATACAAAACGTATTGTTAAATAGAAATAACGGGATGTTCTGGAATTGAGTAAACTTAAATCTTAAGTCATTCTGACTTTACCGAAGATTTTTTTTGAGAAAGCAAATACAGAGAAAATAATGTTACCAATAATAACATAATGCAATGACTGGAATTGACTCAATGATAAATCAGTAATTTGTTAAGTATATTCGTAAAACAATTCCAGGAAACGTTAATTAGAATTAATCGTAAATGTAAATTTGTATCGACGACAAACTTTTCGGGTTAATTAAAAGCCAATCAAATCCAAATCGAGTCTCAGATCGAAATAAATTGCAATTAAATAGAATAATTACAATTATCAATCGTTTTGTATCGGCCTTTTCTTTAATACCTGCGATTCAATTTATATTACCGAATAATAAACATTTTTATAACCCGCCAAGACTAGTCAATTCCCGTACGAAAACGGAAAAGAATCTTAGCCACGGTAATTTTACAAATTTTAATTAGTCGATACGCCTAATGAACGCGTGATTATTCTAAACCTCTGTCAAGTGTATCAAATGAAAACATCGAAAAAATCAATTACAAGATCGATATTATTTGCATCCAATGCCGCGCATCGCGTCTCATAAAAGCTCCAAATGCACACGATGTTTGAAAAGTTGTTTCCGAGTCCGCCTTCTGAACTGTCTCAAACGCAATGGCAAATCGCTCGACTGTTCTGCCAAAACGCAATACGTGACGTCAAAACGATAAATATCTTTGTTTAAAAGATTGTTAATAATCGCAGCTGCTCGGCTTATAAAACGCCAAAGATATTTATAATTCCCTTGTTAAAGCAACAGCAACAAAAAGTCCGAAATAACTGTCGGGCTCTCCTCTGCTCGGTTTGAAAGTCGCTTTTCTTGTTCCACGTTCAAGCATCTTGTCCAATTTTATCGAGGAGTTGCGGTCGCACCGTTCAGGGTCAAGTTGTAGTCGAAAAGTGTTAAGAACGATGGCGCTCAATACCCGCGCTTTTCGTCCGACCAGCCTTTCCGTTCGCGGTCCCAAATTCGCGTGACCCATTTTCTCAGGAGCCCGCGTCTTCGGCTTTAATCGAACGCTGACTAATCTCCCCACGTGACCCGAATGCTTCAAATTATTTCTGCTGAGGAAATTAAGATCAGCCGCGTCATAAAAACGCCGCTGCACTCGTCTCTTCGTTCCATCTTCAGTTTCTTCCTGAACGATATGGCTATTTTAAGAAGTTACGGAATAACGCGGGGGAAAAGATTGCGAAGAAAAATAAAGTATAAAAATATTATACTTTTCTAGCAACACGTACAGGCTTAGCGGATATAATTAGGTTAAATTTGTATTTGAAAATGTCAGAAGGTAATTGAAGTTGCACGATGAGTCTTGGAATAAAAATGTACAAGCTTTGTTGTCTTCTGACTCAGTAATGCAATTAAGTGATATAATGTCGTCAATAAAATACAAAATTAAAGAACCGTGTTAATAATATAGCGAGTTGTCAGATTTACGTTTGACTATGATAAAGGATTTTATCACATTGATTAGGCCAAGCAATCTTTGAAGTTTTGAATAATGTAATTATGTAAATATCTGATATAATTATCAAAGATTCGACTGTATAATTGATATACATGTATGAAAAGTTGTAATAATGAAGTATGACACGTCGGGTGTGTGACTTAGGGAAGTAACTCGTTTCCTTCGAAGCAAACTGCTTAAACAACAATAAAAAAACATGAAAAAGGCAAAATTGAATTAGTAAATTTGCTGAGTTTTTCTAGTTTCATTCTGCCGACAGGGACTTCACGTGGATTTTCACGGTCGAATCGGGAATGTAGTGACAGGCGCTTCTTTGGGTTGCTTAGCAACACGCCATCTTGAGCACAAGACTCGCGCTTTCAAATACTGTATGCTATTCAAAATGCGGTGTGTTTACACCCAAATAGATAAGATTCAAAAATTAAGATCTGTCAAGGTGGGTAAGAATATTAAACTTACTTCCCTAGCGGTATAGGAACTCACTTTTACATTTTATAGCTATCGTTTGTTAGTAATAATCCATAGTAACGACGTAATAATAATTATAATTTTATACTTAAAAATGTCATAACTTGATTCAATGATAAAAGGTTGACTTACAATTTAGAGTTTTGCGGTACAACATTTTTAGGCAACAATTTTTGTTCATAAATTTCGCCTGCCAAAAATGCATTTAAACTTGACTCGCGCGATAAAAAGTTAAGTTCACATCTATTTCTTATAACGTTACAGTTTTTTACATCTCTAAACCTTGAAGAAACGAACAACATTTTTGTGAATTTTGTATTGACACGAGTGTGGGGAAATGTCGCCCTTGTATAAAAAAAGAAACGGCTTGTACGTGACTGTGTTCTATAACGAAAGATACCTGCTCGACTTCACGAGGGTAGACTAAATGGCGCCACGAAGTCACCCTCCCCATAAGGGAGATCGATGTCATTGTTTGCAAATACCCTTTACTCAGTATTCACCGTTTCCACAGAGCCGAGACAACGGGATATATGTAGGTCAGCATGTCGCCTGATGGATCCTAAGTTGCCATTTATTGCTCGCGTTAATAAGAATTTCACAAGACTGATAGTGAAGACAGTCTCGCGAGAAAAGCTATAATTGCCGCTAGAAAAAAAGTTTCCACCCTTAAAGAAACTAGGCAACTGTGCTTCAATTGTAATCAGAATGATGATTTTACAATTAAAATCATTCGTATAATCCCATAAATATTTAAACAAAAAAATTGAATGCATATATATGCTATCAAGAAATGTTTAACAGAAATGAAAATTTTTCCTATACCTGTACGTGACACGATAAACATTACCCATTTTTGAGCAAAAATATTACAACTGATTGTTATTAATTTCGAATGACTAACAAAGTAAGATTAAACCAAATCAGTATAAATAAAACTACTAATTATGAAACGTAATTAAAATGTGTTTAAATTAGTCATTCTAAAGAAGGAATTGCTTTGCACGAACACTATTCGAATCTGTATAATAATTAACACATATATATACATATATGTACAATCTACATCAACAATTTGAATCAAGTATCCGTGAAGGAACAAAAAAAGCGCTTTCAAATTCGCACCGAGCTTTAAATTCAATTGCGAAGCTGAGCTTGCTAATTAAAAAGCAAGTTATCAGTGGCTATATACGCAGATGCAAATGCAAGAATGATTTGAACAACAATTCGAAGTCCGTGATTATGGAGATCACCTTGCGATTAAAGAAACCGGTTGGATTTCAATAATTGCATCGCGCATAAGTGAATGTCGCATGTGCAATTACGCATCGAAACAAGGG
The DNA here is from genome assembly GCA_022817085.1 of Psilanteris sp. ZL-2020. Classification (NCBI taxonomy): domain Eukaryota; kingdom Metazoa; phylum Arthropoda; class Insecta; order Hymenoptera; family Scelionidae; genus Psilanteris; species Psilanteris sp. ZL-2020. Next base: position 10,206 of record JABFQC010001866.1, read on the forward strand.
CCGTGCGTCCCATTGAAGACCTGTTTGTGGCACTCGGTTTCGAGCGTGCCTTTTTGAGACGAACCAATCGGCCTTCGGTTGAGCCCGTACGCAGCAATCGGGTTAGCGGGTCAACAGTAACGCATCGACGAAACCGAGAGTCCATAAACGCGCTGAAAGGGAAATTCTAAGGGGGTTTGTTCATTTTTTTCGGAACGTTTCTGCGATCCAGACGCGAGATAACGTCGGAGATTAGTCGCGTAAGTCATACCGAATGCCGGAGCGTATGAGTCACGTCATGAAATTTCAAATGCGCGTTTTATATCATAATTCAAAAGGCTCGCTACTATGCTTTGCTGTTTTTTGTCCGTGCCGGTGGAATGTGTAAACGCAATGGGAAATTAAACGAGTTAACGATCTGCCAATGATTAATTTTTGTTGCAATGTTTGTTTTTGTTTTTTTTTATTCTGATAAACCGAGACAAAGTATATTTGCACATTACGAGATGAGAACTAGAGATATAAAGTTAATATGGAAACCGAATATCTATTTGTTAGTTTAGAAAGTTTAATGATATTATTTTATTAAAAATTTGTTTAATAATATTTTACTTTTATTATAATTTATTATAATCAAACTCAGAAGAAAGTAAAAATGGACTAAAAATAAAAAGGAAATAAAATAAAAATAAAAAGTCTCTTAAAATAAATTTATATATATTTTTTACACAAATTATATTGATTAATTATTAAATTATTAAATAATGTTTAGCTAAATGGTGTAAACCTTGTTTACCTTCTGTACACGAGTTTTTGAATAAACATTCAGTAAACGAAAAGTTTGTTTTAAATTACAACCTCTCTTCCGCGTATTGTTGAAAGACTTGGGTTTGACAGAAATTGATGTAAATTGCCAGTTTCAATTGGCATTACGCCATTTGAATAATGTCAAAATCATAGAGAATAGATTTTTTAACGCATTAAGCGATGATTCTCAATTCCGTGACCAGCTAATAAACGAGTATAAAATATTAGAAGAATTATGTTGTCTGCTTGACACGGATTTGACACTTGTTACTCAATTCAGAATAGCATGATCATAACAAAATCCAAGACTTGGTAGTAAATGAGTAGGAATAAATAAATCCGACGAATCTATTTTTTTCGTTTATTATCATTTCTTTCGGACGTGTTACTATTGTAGGTCGATTTAAAATTAAAATATGTCAGGTTCAATTTACACAAAAATTGGTTTTCCGCGCATAAAAAATTAAATACTATTACCACAAACTTTGATTCATATTAAATATTTTCATATATTATTAGCAAAAAACCAGATCATTCGGAACAGAGAAACGATATTTCGATTAATATAAAACTTCCATTGAGAGCTTTTAAAAATAGATATATATTTATGCTATCATTACGTAAATGTAATCTTAAATCTGTAAATTATTTACGATAACGTTATATAATTTTTAAATATAAAAATACTAAAACATTTTAGTAAAGAAAACGATTGTTTTTGAAGCTTTGGTGTATATATATCAGTAACTATAGGAATTTACTTAAAGCTCGATTTAAATTTTAATTTATAATTTGACCACATTTGTTAAAAGAAACACATACTCTAATAACGAATGTCTAATGAATTTATAAATGCGCTCATATACTACTGGTCTATAAGTGCTGAAATATGAGAGCCACTGTTACAACCCACGCAAAATGTTACAAGACATGACCCTAGACATTCACTTGTAATACCATAATGCTTCGAATTAAAATACTTGATTGCTGCCGAACAGTGATCACCTTAAAGTCTATTCTTCGTAATTGCAAATCGAAAATCCTTTTGTTTACTAAAATTCAACGAAAATAACATTATGTTATCATATGGTTTTACATGTATATATATTTCGAAGACGTTTTTAATCAAATATTAATAATTAATATAATTATAATAGTCAATTAATTATTGCCGATAAATTTCGTTTTTCATTTCTGATCAAATTTGTTAATTCAATTTATTATAATATATTTAAAAATTAGTTTCGTAATCTTATAAAACTTAAATATTAAAAAAAATCTTAACTACTTTCATCCAACCAGTACTAGTAATACGTAATAAAATAAATAATAATTAATAATTGTTTTACGTTGTAGTAAAGTTCATTAACTTATATTCGTAATATGAGCATTTTATATTGATAATAATCCTTATTGACTTATAGTTCAATATCAATTAATCTAAAAAGTAATCAAACAAATTCTGAGCAGATTTTAAACTATAATTATATATATGACTGAATTATTTTACCTGTGTTTAAAATTTCTTTATTCGAGGTCATTAAAAATTATAATTTTATAAAAATCCCTTTAACGCTGTCAATGAATCATTTATAATCATATAATTATCAGATTATGATAATAAATAATTATCTCTAATTCACGGTATAAACTGACAAAGTTTATTAATGCAATTTCATATTTTTGTTTTCGTTGATTCGTCTTAAACTTGTCATGCTCCAATTTTTAAAATTATTAATCATCATCATTATCTAAACAAAACTTTTTCTCTCAATCTTCTATTAGTTTTAAAATGTTCATAAGGGACAAAATTTAGTAAAACTAAAATTTTTCATGTTTTTAAGACTTTTAATTTTATTTATAATTTTACATTATGCGAGAGTGATCGCGTTTTATTCATCACAAACATTTAGTAAATTTAGAAACCACTAAAAATCCTATTGCTCTTGACATCAATTATTTCAAATATTATAGCGAAAAGATCATTTGACGTTATCATTACGATTCTATGCATTTTAAAGATTACATTTTACTCGATAAAATTAATAAAGCACATCTTACATAAGCTAACTTTATGTAACACTTTTTTAATGCAAATGAGACGCAATTATTCTTCATACTTAATATTCCGGAAGCAGATCATGCATACAATCGGTACCAATCGATCAACATTGGTACAATGATGGTATCGTACAAATAAGTATAACATGGTCAACGCAGAAATCTATTAACAGCGGACGAAAAATGCCGATATGGCTGTTATCGTTTGCGTTTTAGTAAACAATAACCTGCAGTTCATCTAAGTTGATTGTAAAGTATGTATACACGCAGACAACATCATTTGACCCAAATAATTATATTAGGACGTAACAAACATCATCTCCGTTGACAATAAAGTCGATTAAAAAATAATCAACTGCATTTTATGTTATATAAAAGCGAAATTAATTAGTAATAAAGTTATTCGTTATTTCATTAATTCGTAGTGCCTTGTTATTTATTGAAAGAGGGACAATAAGTTAAACAGTAATAAATCTTCTGAACGGTACCATTGCCAAAAGATTTAATTTATAGAAGACAATTTTTTAACATACTTATATATATATCTATATATAACTCGTATAATAAATCGAATTAATTAATTTCTTCAAGGGATGAATATTATCGGTAAACAAAATTTAATTATTTCGTGTTTATTAGTTTGCAAACTAACTGGAGAACATTTTATTCTTGTCCCATTTAAGCTCAATTCACAATAAAAATGATCCTCGTAAAGTTTGATTAACTCGCATTAACTTAGTCAACTTTATAAATCGAATTCCATACTCTTGATCATGTTGCGTTAACATTATCGGATATGCGGTTAGGTCGACTATCCGTAGGAAAAATAATTTTGCTTGAATAAAATTCTCCACAAAGTGATATTAAGTTTTTGTCCCGTCGAAAAATAATCTGCGCAGTTGATAGTTGTATAAGTATTGGATGTGGCAATTCAGCCAGACATCTATGGAGAAAACGTATTTATTCACCTGCAATTTACTTTTTTCCTTTCGTCACAAGTCCAATCCTTTATCAGTTTCGTTTATCTGTTGGAGAGCTTAGCCGCTAAATATTGGCAAAAATTGGTCGTTTGCACATTTCCCTCTTGATCTTGAAACGCTTGTATGGAACTCGACGTCACAGTATATTTTATATGATACAAACACGCGATGAGGTGCGGCATTGAAAGCAAGTTTGATCGTTAGACTAAACTTTTCCATTTGGTTGGAAAAAAATGCCTTTGTAATTAAACCGTCCAAACTTTGATGATTTTCAATTCCAATACTTTTAACGTTTATTTCAAAAATAATTTTTACGTAAAAAATATCACGAAACGTAACTAAAAATATGACTAACGTTTCATCGTTATAATCATGTGTTTTAGATATATGTTTTTTAGTCATATTTATATATATATATATACATAAACTGGCGTTCAAATTAGGTTTATGTCTATTATCTCTGTATACTCATGACCTTCGTATTCATACTGCCACTAAAGGGTAGAAGACATTAAAAAGAATGAAGTTTTATTCTACTTAAACGCCCAATTAAATTCGTGGGAGGCTAGGTTTATTAAGGAAAATACTGTGTGATGTATATTTGTCGACGTAATGTACAAATCGATGGCAGTCGTCATTATATTGAAAAATCCTTGAAAATTTATGATCCGCTTCAAGCATAAAACGTGCGAATAAGCAAAATATTCAGAAATTGATTTAAATTTTTCCACTTCTATATCGTTGGAGCTTTATCAGCTATTAAGAGAATACAAACTTGAAAATTAAATTTAAATTCAAAATGAAATGAGCGTATAGTTTAATTATTAATTTGCACTTATTTTATTTTTTAGTGAAGGACGCGAAAAAGTTCGAGTTTCGTTTTTGGGTCCAACGCCATTTCCTGCGACACCTGGAGTTTTACTATTAGAACCCATCGGTCCTCCAAATATCATGGATTCCAACGGCACAGAATTATTAACAACACATACGGAACATACGTCACCTGCCTACCATACACAACTTAGGTGAGGATTAATTTATTAACAAATCTATCGAAATGCATTTGGAAACAGCAGAGATATTTTAAACGCGCACAAACTGATTTTCGATTACAATTGTATGCAAAATATAAATCAATTATTAAATGACATCGTTGTTTTTATGTCTGCAAAATTCAGATGGATCTAATTTATGAATAGTCAATAACCATTTCTAATTACAAATACAAATATAATATTTGAATTACTTAATATTGCATTGGGTGTAATAAATATTTAAATAGCATTACCCAATCAATATATTTTAAAATATATTTACTAAACAAGTTGAAGTGAATATAATGAATAATGTCATTTATTCTTAATGCAATTATCCATAATTTATCATTTAAATCTGGTTTGCACTGACAAACTCTTAAAAAGACTGCCTTTTAACAAATGTGACCTTTTTTCTTAAAAAGAAGGATTAATTCTTTGGACTTAAAATTGTAAAGCGAAAAATGGTCAGTTAATTGTGTAGTAAAATTCTATCAAAACGTCTATTTCAACGTTCTCTCTATCCCTCTCTCTCTCTCTCTCTATTTTCTCTCCCCCTAATTGTCGTCAGCACAACAACGTAAGTCATATTTATTTCACTTGATCATTCAAAATATCACGTGCACTCTCTTCTGCTAAAAGACAATTAGTTCAACTAGATATTAACCCTCAGAAGCTCAATGAACCGGAAATTACATCATCTGACTTCCCTTTTCTTGTACAATTACCGAAATTTTCTGCCTTTCTTCCAATGAACCACGCACTATGTAGTATTTCAAAATCTAAACAAAAAAATGCATTTCTTGAAGAGCATAACAATTATACACTGAGAAAAAGATTTGATAACTGTTATGAAATATATTTTTGAACAGGCGCAACCACATATTTGATAATATTTATTGCTTGGAGTTTTATTTTTATGACGCATGTAATAAACTATTAATAAATATGATAAATATAATTTATATGTAATAACAATTATTATTTCCATTTACAAATTATACACAAAGTGATAAATATTATCAAATATGTGGTTGCGCCTATTCAAAAATATATTTCATAACAGTTATTAAACCTTTTTTTCAGTGTAATGTTATTTAAATATCGCGCAAAAAATGTATGCCAATTATATATATATATAATTGACGTATGCTTAATGTATGTATACATCGACATCTCAAAGCTAAATACTTAAATGCTGCAGGTTAATACGTAAAAATTGTCGAATTGTAAAAAACACATACTCATTACGCCGACTGTCTTATGCCACGTTAGATTTGTTATATAATTGGAGAATTGTAATAAATGGTTCCTGTTGCGTATAGCGCAGCAGCGAAACCGAAATTGTGAGAAAATTACACTCGATGAGAACTTAACCATTGTACGTGTGAGAATGCGCTATTGGTTTAAGTAGAGTATTGTTGAGCGCACGAGATGCTCTCTCACGATTAGCGAAACGTAGCTAAATCCGTTAATCAAAAAGCACTCACTGTTTTATTTGATATTACACCGATGAGTTGAGTTCTTCGCGAAATTTCTTTCACAAAACTGACTTTGCCAAAATCAATCGACATTCATTAAGTTATTGACGTTGAATAAAGTACCATCATAAAGGATTGTTCAATGCTAAAAGTGTACTTCGATGAAAAGTACACTTTAGATTAATTATGTCATGCATTATTTATCGGATACAATTAGTGTACATATATTAACGACAGATCCTGCGTTCGCCAGAATTCATTTAGTGTTAAATCACGTTACTCACGGGAGTACTTTTTATTTGAATACAATTAATTGAATTCTTCTTCGATTGTGCAACAAAATTAAAATGCATGCTCCGTGCGTTGATGAAGGATATATTTAAATTTATAGCACTTGAAGTCAAGATATTTGAAGTAGTGAAAGCTGAGAAATCATTCGCGTATTGACGTCAATGTTACAGTGCGTCTTCAATTATCCTTGAAATTCTGCGTTGAATTTCCTGGCAGTTATAAGTTGTAGCTGCTGCAATGATTTATATTACATCAAAGTTTTTCTCCCGAGTCCGAATCAAGGATTCGCGCAAGAAATAATTTACAAGGGATGTCTTTGAATCAGTCGCAAATATTTCAAGTCCAATTTCATATCTGATCAGATTTTCAGACCGTAAAAATTGTAATACGTTCCTTCTGAACAAATTTGAATAGCTCATACATTAGTTGATGTTGTAAAATATTTGATTGAAAGTTGAATACTTTAAACCAAAGTTTTTGCATTTTTTAGGATACTAATAATGTTTGTTTTAAAAGAGCCACCACTTTCTTGTACTAATTTTTTGAATTTTTTAACAAGAATGTAGCGATTTATAATCGTGCTCTAATTATAAACAAGAAAACAGTCATAGTTTTAAATACATCATTTATCTTCATTTGCAGCATTTAAAGAAAGTTGCTATAATGTTTTATTATTGACTTTGCGTGCTCATTTGGGCAATAATTATTTCTTTACCAAAAATTAATTACAATTTACAATTGCAAACGATATTTTAAAATTATAATCGCATTAATAATGTTGAAAAATGGTAATTACAAGTTAATTTTAGTATACACCAGCACACATAGTCTACAATGAAATTTCACGCTATTAATTTTATCTACAGATATGATAAATGTAAACAAACAAAGAATTTCAATTATTTTCTTGTTATTTTAACACTGTTTGAT
>JABFQC010001867.1:0-17757 GCA_022817085.1 Psilanteris sp. ZL-2020
GTGGTAAACAAAATGGTCGTTTGCTGGGAAACAACCACAGTATTCAATAAACATACTCTGTCACTAGAATGCAGCAATAATGGCTGCAAGAATGATTGAAAACTGGCATACTAGAGAAATAAAATAATCGAAGAATAACAACTGTGCGCGAAATAAATCTGAAATTATTGTGCGTGGTTAATTAATTAAAAAAACAATTTTTTTTATTTAATGAGGATGAGAATATAGCATTCGCGCGAGAAAAATTAGAATTTTTATATTCTGAAATTCAGACATTTCTTTTAAATTATAACTACAAATTAAATCTACATCATATAAAAGATAGACATTACAATTAACAAATAAATATTAGATTTTTCTAATCATAAAAAATGGAAAATATAAAAATGAAAATACAGTATAATATATATATGTACTACATATATAATTTTTAAATATGAAAAAGTATACAAATAGTTAAAATGTTAATTATTATGAATAAAGTAATTTTAAGAAATTGTACACAATTTGATTAGAATATTATACTTGTATTATGAAAATAGAGCTACTTTATACCATATAGTATTTCAATCAACTTATATATAAATTATAAGTGTAAGTTATTAATATTTCATTATGACTTAGAAATACTACTTTTAGACTTATAAATCCTAAAAAAATATATTTTACAAAATTAATTTCCTCTCTACATAATACAATTATAATAAAGCAATTAGATATATATATGATTGAGTATAAATATTTTAGGTAAAAACATTATTATTACTCAAAACATTATTTATATTTCATTTCACATTTACTTATCCAAAACAGCGTTATTTACACATATTTTACTCTCTCATCATTAGTTCACATTTTCGTCATCAACTTCCAAATTAATATCTCAACAATTTTATTACATTATTCCCAAACCATACAAATATTAATTCTTATTGTAATACCACTTATTAGCATATTATTTTGCCTTAAATTGAATTCCCTTATAAAGGCTCGAACACCACCAAGCCGCGCTTGAAACTTCGTTATAAAATAAAACGAAATAAATCATCCTTCATGGATTAAATTAGCTCTTAGACTGCACGATTTCAAACATTTACACTTTTATAATTTAAACTCGAATGCTTAAATCTGGCGCGGCTGTAATAATCCCTCGCAAGAAATGAAACTTTGCGTTAAATAATTACGTCCGCGGCAATGCGAAACCAATTCCACGCGTCGCATGACAAACACATATTTATACACGTCGATAATTATTCATAATTAAAAGTATTAACGTTAAAAAGTGTTGACAAGTTAAACCAACTTCTCAGTGACATACACGATATTTCTCAGCATGCGTCGTCGTCGTATAGCGCGAGCGCAGTGATATAATAAATTTATGCAATTATGTTGAATGAATAAAACGGGAGGGAAAGGGGGGAGAACGAATTTAATGTTAGTTCGAAGGCATATTTAGGTGAGAGGGCTTCCAGGTCTGGCTGGTTGTAAAGCTCGTTCTTTATTGCTGGTACCGTGAAGTGCGCATTCCAAATGGCACTTTCATTACAGTCTTTCTAATTGCTCGCCATTAGGAAAACGAACGCATCGTTATCCACGCGAACGAGCATCATTGTCGCTCGTCATCTTCAGATAGCCACGGCCAATAAAAGTCAACTTCGATTCAATGCAAATGCACTTGTGCCTGACGTCCATTATATATTTTTCTATCCCATATTGACGAACAATAAAAATCCGTTTAATTTATTTTTCACGATAGAAGGAGGAAAAAAGAACGACAAAAGACAGTTGTAGTACAAATTAATTAGTTTAAATGTTTTTGCATTGATTGTGCCAGGATTAAGAGAATGATAGTGCTTCTATCAAAATAATAAATTTCGCAATGTTAAAAAGAAGTGTCTTGAATGTCACTACACGGAGAAAAAAAAGTATTAAAAACCATTCATAAAATATCAAATGTGTGACAGTAGGGTTCTATTTTGAAATAGTACACGGAGAAAAGGTTTTATCAAAAATTACTATATTTACTACTACCCGTAAGATGGAGTTTTTGAAAATAAAGAATTTACTATATTTAATTTCAGTAATACAGACAGCCTACGAAAAATGGCTATATTATATAGTAATCTATACAGTAATAAAGAGTATTATTTTCATTTTTAAAAGCCTCATCCTACGTGTAATAGTAAGTATAGTATTTTTTGGTAAAATATTTTCTCCGTGTACATATAAAATTAATAAAAATTACGTGTATTTTTGTGAACATTTCTGATATTTTATATATCATTTCAATATTGAACATCAGTGTTACATATTTGCTATTTTGATAAGTAATTTTTAATCCTTTTTTTTTTCTCTGTGCACTGAGAAAAATTATAAATGACAATTTACTACTTATAATACGAACATGGACTTTTAAGCGAAAAAACGTGGAATTTATTATGTTTAGCAGTAATATTTTCAGATAAAGCAGTAAATTTCTACGTAAAAAACGTAAATTTTTCTGTTAAAAAGACCAAATTTTATGAATTGTCGCTTAAAAGTCCAAGATCGTATTATAAATAGTAATTTTTCATGTTTGATTTTTCTCAATGTGTATTTTAAGACACAAGTTAATTTATTTAAGTCACTCTCTTATGCAAAATATTGTGCATTAGATTAAGACAGTTAAGCGTCTTGATATATCATTATTTTTAAATATATATACGGGTATTATTATTATTTTTTTTATAGCAGTTCGATTATAGATTATAGATTGTAACAGTGTTGACAACCTTAATATTCAATTGCTAACTGTCTGGATTATGACAGACTGTAAAAGGAATATGTTAAAATGTCCAATATTTATTGTTTCGCGTTTCTGAAAACAAATTTTGATCTTGGAAATTTTCAAATTCTTAATATGAGAGAGTGGATTAAAATTTCGAGTTATTAATGTTGCATTTGGTTTTCGTTGATTCTAAAAGCACTATCTTCGTTGTTGGAAAACTGTTGCTTCATCGTTAATATAGCAAATAAGTTTGAAAATTGTGAATTTTTTGATTTTATAGTTTTAATTAAACATCGTTTATCTAGGATAATCATATAATATTTTATTTATCAAACTATTTAATTTATTTTGTTGTTTGACTCATTAAATGATCATAGTGTTTTAACACTTACCTTTACTTCTATTTATAAAAATATTATTAAATCATATAATTTAAACATTCATCAATTAAAAATATTCACAATGCATGCTCCGAAACGAGCACCACCAACCAAAACCCTAACGCCCCAATAAGATATATCTGCTTATTGAAATCGACCATCTGTAATTTAATGTAACTTTAATATCTGGATTATGAATTTAACAATTTTCAGTTCATATAACGCGCAGTATATTACACCAGTAAAACAAACGTCTTAAATCTGGAAATCTTCATAGAAAAGACATAAATGGTACAATATAATAAGAAACTTTTAATATCTTTTCCACAAAAATAATCACAAATAATACAATACTGCCGATTTTTACATAGCAATATATAGAATTCAAAATGAAATTCATTATAACATCAATTTGTGACATTTAATATTAATGACACTTAAATACAAGTAAACAATACAAGTTTATTCAAAATGAGTAATTAACTTAACTACTAATAAATAAATAATCAAAGTCGCCCACAGACGAACTAAAAACAAACCGCCATAACAACGCCATCTCTGAATTTCATTGCAACAACTTTTGCTTGCATAAGATTGTTTGTACAAGCAAACAAACCGCAAAAAAACGAATCGCTTAATTTGAAAGTCTTCAAAAGTGGTAATTGGATCTGTTAACTGATTAGACTGTCAAATTGGATATTTGCGCACGTCATGCGAAGAACACGAAAATAGTCAAACGACTTAGCGCAATTAGCGAATTTTGACAAATTTGACAAATGTATCATCTATTTCAGAGAAAAACGTCACGGGCACGGCCGACGGGTCGAAATTCCAATTCCAAAAACGCAAACTAAGAAATCCAACTCGCACCTATGTTTGCCTCGAAATTCTTCGCGCTATGAAATGTGTCAGATTTGGACAGCCGAGGTCGACGATTGCTAAAATTGACGACCGCTGAATCGCGACCGCGCGCGTTATTTGGACAGCGACACTTTTTAACGCGAAAAACGTGACCGCGGAGAAGTCGAAGCGAGACGACGCAGAAATATAGCACACGTGCGAGAACACACTCACACACGCTTGTAAATATGTCGGGCGTAATATTTCAAGATGGCGAGCTACGTGGCCGGCAAGATGGCACAGCTCGATATTATTTAGCGTCCTGAGGTCGCACCCACTTAACCCCAACCAGCGGCTGCTCTCGCGCAAAAACCCACCACAAAGACAGAGAATAAGTTACCGTAGTCCTCGCGAAAAGACCTTGCGAAAGGCTTGGCATTCTTGCTATACGAACACATCTTGTCTCATTGTATGATACATTATGTTCTTCATATTACGCGCGTTCTTGCTCGGCGACGTTTTTTTTTTTTTATTTTTGTTTTTTATTTTTGTTTATTGTCAATTCATTGCTTTCCACTATTCACCGAGGTCCAAATCTCGGCCGTATTTATGGGACCCAAAAAGGAACCATCGTTGTTAATGATTCATGACCATGAAAGAATCAATCTTCCGGTTAATTAAGGTTTAGAACTGTAATTAAACCATTTAAGGTGGTTCGGTTCTCGAGTTTACTAGATTAGTGTGTTTGAAAATTTATTGAGTTATTGTAAACATGGATATTTGATATTTATTTTAGGTATTTTCTCGCCATGGGAGAATGTGATTTTAATAAAAAAATCATTATTTATGGTGAATTCTTAATGGTGTAATATAATTCGTTTTCGAGGTGATACAAAGTCGAAATGAGTTACCATGTTAGCAATTTAGTATCAAAAATTATGTTTTATGCGAAAACAGTACCCTTTTGTAAAGAATATAATCGATTATATTCACAAGTATTCAGATTTACAAATTATTAAAATAGTTTTAAAATAGTATAATGAAAAGCACTGATCCGTCGCATTCTATTTGAGTGTCCTTTTTAGAATTTTGTGACATTTGGTGTAGTATGAAACTCATTTGTCTATTATCATAATTAAGAAATTTAATAGACTACTTTTTGTTTGGTATATTTTTATTATATTTCATTACAAGTATCTTAAACACTAAAATCAAAGTTCATTGTTTTTGTGTTTTTATATTAAAATTTGTTCAGAAATTGGAAACTTGATCATTCAAAGCTGATCATTGACATTGAAAAGAGGATTAAATGGAATTCCAATGCAAATAAAAATTAAATTTATATAAAGGTAAATCGTCTATGAATAAAGACAAATGTATATACGTTCGCCATTTATACGATAAACGCACGTTTAGTTTAATGATACAACGCGTAAAAAATGTATTGCATAAATGTAATACAATGAAACAAGTTGATCGAGGTAGTCTATGTGTGCAACACATTTCGTAATTATTCACGAAAAATGGACATTGCTACTTATTTCGATAAGTGAATAAATTCATTCGTTTTTATGTGAATTGAATTAATAATTTTACCAACTTTTATACGTTACAACTGCTGTTTTATTTATTACACTATAAATTTGTATGAAAATTAAAATAATCACTTTTAAGTATGGCAGGATATTCGCACATTGAATATTTTATGAACTTCTTTTAATATCGAATACGTTCGCACAAAATCGCACACTTTCGGTGTGCGATTATATTAATACCTGATTAAATTTATCATAAAAGAAATCAACTGTATAATAAAATTAATAAAAACACAGTTTTATGTTGAAAAACGGAAAAACTTTATCCCGTGTCAAAAATTTAAATACATTTTAAATTAAATTTCGCTCCAGTTTTTCATCTTATTAAAACAAGATAAATATATATTAATTATAAATTATGTTGTATTACCATAAGGAAAAAATCATAAGAAAAAACCTATTCCGTATTGTTATTACCATTCTTTTTTTCTCTTATATTAACGCAATGCAACGATTAATAGCATTAAAAAGACATTTTTTGATTAAACGTAAAAATTGTCAGTAAAAACTGTTTCAAGCATAAACGGTTATATAGTAAAATTCCATAATATTATGTTTGTGACTTTTGAATTTATTTCATGTGAAATAAAAACAATAAAAAAAGAAATGAAATTAAACAAACAAAAAATGTTTAAATGTAATAAAAAATATTTACAATCTTTCGGATTACTAATTATAATATGTACTCTGAATATTATATTTGAAAATAATTATTAAAACATTAATATATAAGAAAATTTAATTGTATAAAATAAATGTATTTATTTATATTTAAAACGTAATAACAAGAAATATTAAATAATATAAACTAGTGTATAAACTATATTCAATTATAATTATTATTTATCAATTTTTATAAATACATATTTTAAATTATCAACTACTAATGACTATTCATAAGTATGAATTATTTTATTTTCCGTAAAAGTATGTATTTTTGATTAATTATCATTAACAATTTATATATGAATATAAATTACAACCAATTCTATTACGAACATAATCATAAAAATTAAATTTATTTATTAAATGATTTTAATTTAATTATAACATTTATTTATATTCAAAATACATAGTTGTTATTCAGATCACAAGATATTTATTTATTAATTTACATAAATATATAGTTTCACGGATGCCACTGTAGTAGTATATCCGCAACTATATTAATATGAAATTATTTAAGCAAATAATTATTAATAAAAATATATTGTTATATATTAAGATCAAACAAATTTAATATCAAACAATGTTATTTATTTACTTGAAATATATATATCAAATTAATACATTAAATGTATATTTACATATAAAAATTGTAACTTAATTGTTGAAAGTGTTAATTTAAATAAATTATCTTCTATTGTACTAGATTAATAGTGAAAACTGTTTTTAAAATTAAAAAAACTTAAAAAATAAAAAAATTCAACTATTATCGAAATATGTTTGATAAAATTCTAACATGATGGTGGATTATGACATACAATAACCAAAAGAGCTTTTATTGGCAGGTATACAATAATGTTTATTAATCATAAAGTACACAAACATACATGCGCTATTTACAATATACATCAAAATGTACTTTGAAATGAAAAAAAGAAGTCATACATCAGTGTCAGAATTTGAAGATTTGAATGTGAATTAAATTGAGCAAGTTGATCAATGAAACTCCGTTACGTCGTTATTTGTCGAATAAAGCAATTATTTATTTTCTGTTTATTACAAATTCAGTCGTACAGAATTAAACTCTAGACAAGTTAATAACTCTTGACTTCATTGTATCACGTAGATGTTCACAATCGTCTTAATATAAAACAGCATTCCTCTTTCTATAAATCGTATAAACTGTTTTATGCTCGTAAACACAAACATTTTTGTACGCACATACTGGCCCCGATTATAATTATTTGCATTTAATTAAAATCACATTTTATCAATATCCAGCACATTATATACAATTACAACGTATTGTAAAAAAAGAAAAGAAGGAAGAGAGAAAAAAAAAAGAAAAAAAAAAACCGTCTTATAAACAATAAATTTAACATTCAATTTAAATAAACCTCAAACGTGTCGAGCAATTCGTAAAACCCCGAATTATTCTCGAATAAATTATTTTTTGTAATTAACATCGAACGAGATCTTAATACAATATTATCCATTTCTATCCGAACTTGAACATAATTCAGTCTTGTTACAAAAGTATACAACAAATTAATCAACTAGTGCTCGCGCTTCTCGTCAGTGCAACCCTTATCTAAAACGCATCACAGTTCCCCAAAAATTCGGAAGAACCTCCCTAACTAACATCCCCATTGATTCCACATAGAATCCACGCGAATCCCACTTTTCGCGTGCGTTCTCCACGTGAAAACCACGTGTCTTTAATTTTTTGGATGCTTCGGTAATTTATATACTCACGTCCTCGTTCTCCAATTCAAGGTCACTTGTTCGCACCCCGTTAAACTCTCTACTTTACAATAGCGATACTTTAATCGATGATAAGATGCCCAAATAGTTCGACTAGCGTAAACATACAGCTATTCAAATTCGACGCGCACTCGGAGTTACCGTCGAATAGCCGTGATAAGCCCTCGCCGTGAGTGGATTCAAAGTCAGTGTGATTCGACCTTCGTCAATCGACCAACCGGAAACGGAAAGGGAACCGGAACCGCGTCGAAATGGCAATCCGAATTTGGCGCCCCACTCGTGGTCGACCGCGTCTCGAGTCGTGCACCGGGTTATTAATATCACTGAAATAATAGCTTAATCATCACTGTCATGTCTTCCTCGTGAGGTCCAAGGGCGGAGCTGCCGGCGGAGCGTCCGACGCGTCACTGGTTTCATTGAGCAATTCTTTCGGTTTCTCGAGTCGACGTTCCGGCGATTCCTCCGCGGGTTTGGTACTGAGGTCGATGGGTTCGTCCTGCTCCGGGCCGAGCGACCTCAGGAACGCAATACTTTGGTCGCTGATCACTTCGTCATCCGCGCACTTGGTGGTCCCGGACGGCTGGGTACTCGGGGGGCTGGTTGCCTTCTGTTTAGGGGACGGCGTGGATCGGGAACTGGCGCTGTCGCTGGAGGAACCGAAAATCGGCGGCTGCGTGGCGTTCGTCTGGTTCATGTAAGGCACGATGAACCGTTGTTGGAACGGGAAAAAGGGGTTCGCGTTGAGCAGCTGCATTTGGGTGAGCGCCGGATGGAAGAAGGGCCCGCGCCACATGGGGAACCGGGTCTCCGGGCGCAGCAGGTCGTGCGGCCTGAGCATCTCCGGCGGCCGCAGGATCTCTTGGCCGCGCGGCACCTCCAGCGTGCGCATGGCCGCCAGGTCCTGCGACCTAATGGTCTCGTCCTTCTTCGACAACAGCCGGTCCTGCACGCTGTTCGCCACGACCGCGTTGCTGGCGCCGGTCATGTTGCTTTCGTTGTTGTTGCTGTTGTTGTTCGCGACGTCCAGCGAGCTGAACGTCTTGTCGTACAGGGCCTTCGAGTCCTTGAGCCGCGTTTGCACCTGGTGCGACTGCTCCTGCAGGAGGCAGTGGATTTTGAACCAGTTGGAGCGCCGGCCGTACCGCGAGCCCGACTTCGACATCCCCACGAACAGGCATTTTCGCAACCGACAGGCCTTGCAAGCCGTGCGATTTTTCTTGTTGATCACGCAAACTCCGCCGTTTTTGCACTCGGATATGCTGCCGAGATTATTGTACGTGCGACCAAAGAACGACTGTGTGTGACAAATAAATAATATGATTTGAGGCAAAGGTACTGGTGCTGGGCCGTTGGGTGGTATGTTAGTATACTGTTTATTGATAACCTTTCGAATGCAGGAATTGCTGTATATATAATATAAATGTGATATACACGGAGAAAGGTATAATTCAAATTTTACTAGAAAATAAACGAAACTGACGCTGGAAGGAACAAACTTCAAATTTGTCTAATAAATTATGGTAAAATAGTGGCATAAACAAGAAAGAAAATACTATGTTTATGCCACTATTTTACCATAATTTATTAGACAAATTTGAAGTTTGTTCCTTCTAGGGTCAGTTTCGTTTATTTTATAATAAAATTTCAATTTTATTTTTCTGCGTGTACGAATATTAAAATATAAATGGATGTCGTGTAAATTTCAAAATGAAATTTAACGATCCAAACAAACTCACAATTGAAAACGAGAAAAAATTGTTATACTCGTTAGATAGTTTAACCGGAACTTTGTATATACAATACAAATGCTACGTTTAAGTCTGTTTGAAGAATGTCATTTATGTTTTTGAAACTCCGGTAGACCAAAGGTTAATGAATGAAGAGATGAAAGAAAATTCACTAATTGTTATTAATCTGTTCGGTTAATCTGTTGTTATTAATCTGTAACTTTAACTGGTAGTTTTGAAATTTATTTTTGTAAGATAGTAATTTTACTTGAAGGTTCTTAAAAGAGATATGGTATAAATAAATTTTTATAGTAATAATTAATATACTTTGTTTGAAAAATAAAAACATGTATACTTCTTAAATTCTTCGACTTTATGTTTCTTTATTTTTATTTATTTTTATTTTTAATTAATTCAATTATGCATTAAATTTATTCAAAATGTTGTTTAAATTTAATATTTAATTATATTCAATTCAAGAAACAAAAATAAAGTCATACCGACTGAATTAAATGGTATTTATTTCAACTTTAAATCAACTTTTGACAATAATAAACCAACGTTGACGAAACTGTTAATAACAATTACAATCTCGAACAGCATTCTGTTTAAGTCTAAGTAACACTGTGACACTAACCTTGCATCCTTCGCATGTAAAAGCCCCGAAATGAAAACCTGCTGCAGGTTCTCCACACACCCGACAGAGTTGATTCATCTAAGATAAATTATTCGGAATATAATTACTGTCAAACTTGCGAAAAGTTCAAGTCCGTCGACGAAGCTTATTGCAATCTTTAAATCCAATCGACTCTAATCGCGGCAAATCCAACCCGAAATCGTAATCGTGATACGTTCAAAATCGTAAAAACTTCGGTTGGTTATCGTTAATATCAATCTTATATTTTCACTGAAATTGCTTTCCGTTAAATTTATAATACACTCAGAAACATTAAACTTAGAAAATTACTATTTACAACACTGATTTCGAGACATTAAAGTAAAAACCTAAAAATTACTATTTTTCCTTGTAAAAATACAGGTTTTCATACCAAAGATTCCTTCTATTTTTTAGTATAATGCTATTATAAACATTAACGTTTAAAATTTTGTTTTAATCTCGCCAAATTAGAATTATAAACAGCAATTTTCCAAGTTTAATGTTTCGACAGTGAGAGACGCTGACGAAAAAGCATAAACTAATAAAAATTGTCATTGAATGAAAAGTACCACGTCAGTATTCGATGATGAGACGTTTATTGAGGTCGCGGATGACCACCACCCCGTATTTGCTGTAACGATACCAACACCCTGCGGAAAGTGGTTGGCACCAGTCCCTGCTGCATCCATCCGATGTAATTTATTCCTTTGGAGTCGCTATAACTCCGCGCCGTTTGAGCGACCTCGACCGATTCACTGACATCGTGTCTGAGCGATCCTTTTGTAAAGCAATAAATGTTATACATATAAAACATTGTAACATAAACGACATGACAAGAAAATCGTGCAAACTTATGTGATAATTTATGCGCGGGTCCGCTAATATCAATTTACTACGGTCGGTTTTGTCAATTTTACTGCTCGCGCCAACCGCCGTTCCCTCGTTCAAGTCCAAAAGCCCGAACGCAAAAAGCGTGGACTTGTACCACGACGGAAATCACCCAAATTCACCGTATAAAAATGTCGCGCTTCAAGATACTTCCGTAAAAGAGACGTCAAAAACTAGACACCGCTTGCATCTTCTTCACGAAAAGAAAAAAAGTATTAAAAATTACTCGAAAAATACCAGTTGTGTGACAGAAGTGAAATAACACATAAAACAGCAATTTTACTAAAATTTCAGTAATTGTTACTAAAATGATAGCAATTTTGACTAAAATATTTGCAAATTTACTAATTTATAAGTATAATTTAAAAACAGAACACTACTGTCACACATTTAATATTTTGCTAGTAATTTTTAATACATTGTTTCTGTCCGCGTTCCTTTGACATCTGCAGATGCGTCTTAAAACAATTGTCTTGAATCCAGACTGTTTTTACGCAAACGCCATACAAAGTGTCTAAAAACAAGACTTTTTCGTGCCATCTGTCTTTACACCGGCGGTTCTTTAAACGCGACCTTTGACCCGCGCCAAACCTCGATTGCACGATCGCGACCCGTTCATACCAAAGCCCTTAGCGGGTTGACTTACGATGGACGATGTATCATTCCGCTGCTAAGGCCCATCGGACATTATGCGAAACGCCGACTGCGGGGGCTTCAATTGCAACCTGCGCACATCACTTTAGTTTAATCCTTTGCGTGGAACATCACTGGGGCACGACCTTTACGCACTTGAATATTTCCTTTATCACCAAAAACCGACGATCATTCACCGCGCCATCGACGACTCGTGCACCCGAATCGTAACCGATTGTCAAGAGCACCAACGTATCGACGATTTACGATTAAGGCGAGAAGCGTATCTTGGATGATACAAGAAGTATCCGAGGCGTGCGCTCGTGCAGCACGTGGCCACAAGACTGAATCCCCTACCTCGGGTACCGTCAGTTCGTTTGTCCACTCGTCCTTATCTCCTTACCTACTCGCATAGGAAAGATGGACTACCGTAGCCTTCTCTCTTCTCTTTCCTACTCTCCCACAATCCCACCGCATCGGCTCCGGCAGCTAGCGTCACAATCCCCAGCCTCTTCCACCGCGGTGTCCGTGTGAGCACATGCACAACCGCACTCGAGACCGAACCTTTCGTTTCGTCAGCTTTTTACCTTCCAACCCTTTTTTCGAATCAGCCACCTTACGCCTCGCAGCGACGAAATTTGCGATCACCGAGGGATCACCGGGTGTCGCGCTTTTATGCTAATGGGCGTTCGATTCGGTCCAAAATGGCTCGAGATAAGGCTGCGAAAGGGTTTGGGTGTTGTTTGGTGGGATGACGATTGTCGATTCTGCGTTCTTCGATGGCGTTTGGAGGAAAGAGATTTGCGGAAATGGGTTAGGTTGAGGTTGCGGTTCTTCTGGTCGAAAATGTTTAATCACTGGGTTTGCGTATTGGATTAGGGTGCCAATTGGGTGGAAATTTGGATCGATTAACAGATTTGGATGGATGAAGTGAAAGCGGGTTTTAAAATGTTTTAGTTGCGAAAAGGGGATTTAGTATGTTATATTTTTGTATAATTTACACCGAGAGAAAAGATTGTTAAATTCACAGTTTACACTGAGACAAATTTACTGTTGGATTAACAAACTCCACTGTTCCGCCAACAGTCTTGGACTGTAAAATTGTACAATTCTGGACTGACATTTTAAGGTTATGAATTAATTTTCATGTATTATTTTATTTTACTTATTAATATTATTCTTAAAAAATGACGAATTAATCATTTGGCATGTTGTAACAATAGTCCCGACTTTTTTAAAGGCCTATTACTTTTTTTCAGACATCTATTTCGTTACCGTCCAGACTGTACAGTGCGGACTGTTAAAGCAACAGTCCATTTTTTTCAGTGTAGATATTCAAATTAGGTTGTTAAACTATAGATAGCCGATTTGAGTAAATAGATATTCAATTCAACAGTCAAGATTGCAAAAATTGCAGTTTATGTTTAATATGTCATTTAATATGTCATTCGTTTGCCAATATCTGACGATCCAGATTGTTGTATTGAAGATTTGGATTGTCGTTGAAATTACAATCTGTAATTACTTGATTTAACAATCTTAGATACTTAACAAAACTGTTTAGATCGATATTTATTCGCCAATCTATTTCTTTCATTGTATGGTGTAGAGAAACTAGATACCATTAATGTTATGAAATAATGAGATAAACATATTTATTTACTTTCTGCATCAGCTTTGTTTGTGTTTGTTTAATTAAAACATATTTATTAACTTATTAATGTTCATTAAGGGTGTTCTTTCCAATCTATCTAATTTCTTTTCTACATTATGTTATCCTATTTACTGCATATCGTTATAATGATTTTATAATTATATTAATAGAATGTGATATAATTATTTACTTATATATGAATATATTCATTGAACCATGCCACTAAATATTTTCAAAATAAATATCCCTGTTTTTTGTTCGTTTACAACGAATTTTAAACTGCTCAGTCTTTCGACATTTCATTTTCAAATAGCTAGATGTTAGGAATTTTCATTTCCAAAGAAACATCAATTTATTAATCAACTCATTATCGCCTTATTCATTATAAGGCAATCGAGTAATCAAATCAATAATAACCTACGAGAAATAAAATTAAACTCCTTGCCGTAGTTGATCCAGGTCATGGACTAATCCAATATATAAAATTAAAAAAGTTTTCAAATATGATTAATATAGGGACAATAATTTTTGGTATCTAAAACAATTGTTAAAAATACTTTAAAATCTGAACCAATAATCTTGTAATATGGATAAATACAAAATATATTTTACTTGCCTAGTTGCTTAACTATTTTTTTAACTATTTTTTAGCTATTTACCATTACACAATAAAAGAGAAAATATAATATGTTTATTATTTAGTATCAATATACAATTCAATAAAACATGAAAAATGCCTTGTCTAAACAAACGTAATTGTAAGATAATCAATCAAGCAACGAAAAGCAAATTAAATTCCAAAATAAAATAATACATTTTAGATTTTTAACAACTCGTATGATAGACAACGCGTTCAGTCAGTATATCAACTATCTAATACCAAAATTAATAAGTAAATTCATTTTTAAGTGAATTAAATTCTGCCTTATTTCACTTCAAGATGAAATAAAACTTATAAAATGTTGGAATTGAAATAAAAAAGAGATTTCCTACTTAAAAACTATATATTTTATTGTAATTTTAGAAAAATGATTTCATTTTTCTTTAAAGTTATTAATTTTTATAATATTTAAAGAAGTGTGTTACAATAAAAATATTCTTCATCTGGACTAAACTAACTTTTTATTTTAAATATTAAAAAAATATTTTGTTTGACTTTCAAAAATAGTAGGTTATGTAGTTTTTTTTTTTTTTTTAATTTAAGTACCACAATTATCGCATATAAACGGTTACTGCATATATTTAATGAAATTCAATTTAATTATTTTCTATTGAAATTATATTAAAAAACACTCGATTTCTCTATTCTTTAAAAGATTTATTAACTAAGGGAAATTCCTTTTATCGGCACTGCTATCAATACAGCTTAAACATTTTTTTATATAAATGTAAATAGATCTTTTTTAAAAGAGTATGCTAAAGTAATGTCAGTATGCATTTCTTAACACGCATGTAACTTCTATGCTTAAACATTATGCGCTACCTAGATAATTGCTATTTGAATTATATAAAGCCAATATGCTTTCACAAATGATTGTTCGGTAAAAAATGTTAAAGTGCATTCATAATTAGTAACTTTCTTTATTACAAATAAAATTTCTATATTTTTAATTATTTATATATTGTTATGTATTTGCATTAATTGCGTTAATATCTTTTATTTTTATAAATCTTTGTATACAGTTTTACAATAAACTTGGTTTTTATGATATTAATCGACCTCCATATATGAAATAATAATTAAACGAATTAATATATTATATTAAAAATTGTATAAATATATATGGAGAGAATAATTAGAAAATATTTTGAAGAGTTATTTTAAATTAAAAACAATAGAAATTAATTGCAAGACATTTAAAATTTAATATAGTTTACACAAATTTGAACTTTTTTGGAAAATTTCTTGTTTGGAATACAATAAAATTATATTTTTTCTACTTTATACTGTTTTGTAATAAATTTATCGAATATAAAATGTAATACTGATTAGAAATTTTAATCCAGTCCTTATAGTATTGCAAGAACGATTACATATATACGAGCAGAGTGTTATTTTGCTTTTGTCATGACGTCTATTTTTTGTTACTCGTTTTTTTCATCTCAGAAACACGACCAAAACATAGTTGGCACTTTGCTTATGACTTTTTTTGTGCAAAATTAAGTTCTCCTGTTGTGCTAACATAGTCTAAAACTTAACGTATCTTACAATCTGATTTTTAGAACGTATATTTTTTTTGTTAGAATTTTTATTTAAACAGTTGATTAATCATAAAAAAAGATAATAGTACACTGAGAAAAAAAGTATAATAAAATTTACTATTTATATAATAACTTGGAGACAAGTGTGCAAATATAGTAATTTATATAACAAAAATAAGATAAATTCAATCAATATATTACTATTTCCGACTATTTTATATGATAAAATTCTCTATATTTGCACACTTGTTCCCAAGTTAGTATATAAATAGTAACTTTTATTATACTTTTTTTTCTCAGTGTAATAATTAATTTTGTTTGAATTAAATCAAATTAAAAATATATTGTAAATAATAACAATAATAATGGTAATAGTAATATTGAAATCATTAATTAAGAGCTACAAAAATTAACTCGAGATATTTCAATAATAAAACAAAATTAATCAATACGAGTCAAATTCATAACAAAATACAATTCATATTACACGTGAAGGATTTTGTAAGTTTAATTAATAATTGTTTAGTCAATAAATATTTTCCTGGAAAAATTTAAATTATTATACTGTTGAAACCAATATTCACTGACATCTATGTAAAGAAACTGTAATAATAACATCTATTATACAATACAGATAACCTACAGTCGATAAGTAAGATGATTAATTTACCATTTTACAATAATTACAATTATTATTTATAGCATTATTTTATGTTAATTATTGTATATTCTAACAGAACAATTATAATATTAAACCTTATTAATTGTATATTTACAATATTAAATAGAAATTTAACAAAAATATAAAGTATATAAATAATAAGGTGGTCCTCCAAAATTCTTCCAGATTTTAAACTGCGCAATGATTAATGTTCTATAGATTGTTAAAGACGTTGTCAGTATTCATCGAGATTTGTTTACATACTTTTATCAAACATTTTTTAATGATTTGAATATTCATAAAAGACGATATTATATATAATAGTAAACTGCAACTAATTATTCATAAACAAATATTGCAATCTATTTTTTAATCAAAATATGATTAATATATTTTGTATTTTGAATATTTAAGGATTGCTTATTAATCTTACATCTAGCTAGATGTAATCATATCATTAATGTACTTATATACTTAAGTAATATACTACACATAGCCACCGTTCTTATAAACTATTTACATCAAGTACTTCCCTATATATATAAAATGTATGTATATAAATTAATTAATTACATAATTTGTTAATTTGTTTATTTATGTCACTACAAGAAATAGGTGGCTGAATTTATTAGCAAGTAGTTAATAATAACAGAATAATGACATGATTCAAGTAAAACGGGCATAACTCCACACTGTGGTTTTAAATGATATATAGATTAAAGTATAAGTGATGGTACAAGGTATAATTTAATAAGAACTACAAATTCCGTCCCTTTAGAAATATATTAAAAAGTCTATACATATTTAAAAATATTTCATGCAATTTTGTACATGAATCTAAAAAAATATTTAAATAATTAAATAATATATTATACCATATCAAGTAACTTATTATTACATAAAATTACATTAAAATTACAAAATTCGAGTATTAAGGTGGTTCTTCAATCGATTTTGACAGATATTGCAGATTTCGATATAATTTTGTTAATTGTAATAAATAAAATGTGATATTCATTCAGGACATTTTCTCATTTTAGAAGAATGTTATTTCTTGAAAAAAGTGAAGATTTGTATTTAAATATTGACGTGGGAACACAAGTCGTTTGTGAGGTGGTTAAAAACGACTTGTGTTGCCACATCTACAATTTTATTTAAAAATTAAATTTTGTGAGGTAAAATTAATTCCCCATATTCAAAAAATAGTATGAATTATTTACAAGTTATATGTAATTTATTATGCATTTTTATAATGGAAAACACTAACACCGTTGCAATAGACTTAGAGAACCCCCTTAAGCAAACGAATTATTGTATTACAT
>JABFQC010001868.1:0-17757 GCA_022817085.1 Psilanteris sp. ZL-2020
ATTATGTTTTAATCACTTATAGCCATACATATATTATAATCGATATACATTATGTAGTTTTAAATTATTATATTAAATTATATTTATATAATATCTTATATTTAGTTTTCATAACGTTCGTTTAATATATGTTTAAATTCTTGAAAATTAGGAAACAAAGATATATAACAAAGAGATAGAAAATATATTAATTAATTATAATATATTAATCAAAATAGTAGGTTGTTCATCATATATATATATATATATATATATATATATATATATATATATATTTAAAAATATTCTTTAAGAATAAAAAGCTATCTTGCAATACTTACAAGAATTATAGTAAATTTTAAATCAATACTTTTTTTAGTGTATGTTATGAGTAATTTTAAATAGTATTAGACTAATTTTTTTAACAGTTGTCGTTAAATTCTTTAAAAATATAATATATAATTAATTAACGATTAATGTATAAAATATTACTACTTTTAAAAAATACTATTTAAAAAGAATTTTGTTTCTTTGCTGATCAAAAAATGATTTATCTATATATATTTTAATAATAAGGTTTGCAAATGTATTACATTTGTATATGGCACGTATATAATAAATATTTATGTATATAAAATGTTTGTTTTCAGATATACTAAAATAAATTTTTTGTACATTATACACATATAAATAAATATTGTATATATATTAAAAAAATAAAACTATTATGTTTTACGAAAACAATAGTGGATTCATTTTTGTTGATAAATTTACAAATAAAAATTAGATTAAGTATTCTTATATATATTTACATTTCTACATATAATTATATAAATCATACAAATACTCTGTGTCACGAGATAGAGAAAATATTGCGATTAGCCCCTATGTTTATTGTTCTGATCGTTCATTCTGTAAATTTAGTATTAAAAATTTGTTCTAAAAAATGTCTGACTGGGTAATGAAAAGAGAGAGAGGGGGATGGGGTTATTTCACTCGAAATAACGAAAGAAAGCTAAAGTTTTATATAAATAAACAATAGGGATACCAACACTGAACAGTCTCATTTTCAATGTTTCCAATCTGAAATGGATCAAAACTAAAGTTTAATTATAACAATGTATCTAATTTATGCTAAACACTTTATATACGGAGACCAAATGGGGAGACATTCAAGTAACTGTCGCAATAGACTTTTATATAATAAAATCAGTGTATTCGGATTTCTAAAATCTAAACTATTGCGTTGGATATATCCAAGCCTTTTTATATTGATTTTGATCGTATTTTGCTTAAGTGTGTTCTAAATAAGCCTTTGGAATTATAATGAACATGAAAGATAGTCGTGTCATTGAAATTGTCAATGGGGATGCTATTGATGGAGTAGTTTGCAATAAAGTAATTTCTTCTTCGAGCATATCAAACAAAATTACATTTGAGAACATTCAACAACATATATTTTTAATTACAACAATCCTCAAAGTTATTCAAATTCATTTGTATCAAAATCTGCGTAAAAGAGATAAAGTTATTATACATACCATCATATTTAATTATGAAAAATCACTTTATGTAGCAAATGACAGAAAACTTTTTATTTTATCTTATGAATTACGAATGAAGTAATAAATTAGTAAATAAGAAAGACCAATGCCATTTTCAATGCAGAACTAGATATTTTTATTATATACATTACTTATATCAATAACTAATAAAATAACAAATATAGAAAGGACGTAAGCATGATTCTTTTTGTTTTATTTATTGCTTATAAACTGTTTTGAAGAAATGTATTTTATATAATTAAATAATTAATTGTTATCTTTTTAATTATAATTACTCTACACTTTGTAATGTATTGCAAGCACCTTTAGCTGGACATATAAACTTAGTTTAACTACACTGTTAACAAAATTATGTATTTAATACAAGTATATAATGAATGTAATATATATTCCACCCTTACCGAAAATATTCTCAACGTTTAACATAAATACTCAACTTCAGCATCATTTCGTACGCTCAAGTTGAGTATTATATAGATTTGACTGTTATTTTCAGTTTTGAACTCATCCATAAATTGTAATACAATTCTATATAAACGATTTAATTATGGAAATGTTGAATATTTATTTATATTATAGAAATAATCAATATAATACTCAACTTGAGTGTACGAAATGATGCTCAAGTTGAGTATTTATGTCAAACATTGAGAGTATTTTCGGTAAGGGTTAATAGAATGAATGTTTTTAATGGTAATGAGAGTCGTTGAAAATTATAGATAAGTTAATTTAAATTGTATATATCTTAATGAAAAGATTGGTTGCAATTAGGGCATTTATATGCTTTGTGCAATGTCTCTCGACATACCGCACACCTATCTGACATGACCAGTCAAGAGATTAGCACCTGTCAATAACAATCTATCCAACTAGGTAGACAATATAACGTTAAATATAAAATATCAAAAGTTAAAATATATACAAATATTCTAATAATAACATGTACACTGAAATACATTAAGAAATACGTTTTATAATATATAAGAATATATCATTCAAATATATATAAATAATAATAAATAGTACAATTATATATACAATTTAATTCAAGTAAATACATTTAGATATAAATAATCATATACAATAGGAATTGAAGAATGTATTATATAAATATAAATATACCAGTAATAGATAATAGATTACTCATAGTGACAATAATTTTGCATACATAAATTAATAATTATTAAACAATACATGCGCACATCTAAATATAACAAATTTTATCATGAATACCATTATTAAAGTAAAGAAATAGAAATAGGTTAATAAAAAGCATTAGTGTACTAATACGTAATAATCCACTAAATATTCTAATAATTATTAATAATTTAATATTAAATGATCCATAAATGAAAGGTCGATTTCAAATTAAATATTTATTTAACAATAATGTATCCCTTTATCCTTTCTAATTTGTAAGCATCAAAGTAATATAATAATAACGTACTAAACAAAGCGACATATTAATCATATTTATTTTGAAATATTCACATTCATAATGAAAAGTTTTTTTGACGAGTTCTATCGTAATATTTCATGAAACCAACCTGTATCAACACAACTCTTGTACAGTTTTTGAGCTTGCAGCACGGTACGGGGAAGTTGCGCTCCATAAACGTCTGTCAAATTTTGTCGTAATAAATCACGGAGTTTTCTGGTCTGACGTTGGTGAATATATTGGGACCAAGAGTACTGTATGTAAACGTCTGGTTTCAAATAAGATTGCGACCATTTCCCACAAGCATACCTGGCATTAAAATAACATTGGCTCCATTAAAATAAAAATATATCACGTACGTCCCGAAAATTACCCGAACACAGGACCTTGATTTTGTGGACTTATTAAGTATAGACATAAGTTGTCAAAGTGAAAGCTGCGTCTTTGTACATATGAAAGAATGCAACTGAATTATTAATACATAATTGTGTGACTGTAGAAAGTTTATTTTTACTCTAGTCTTGACTATACACATCAGAGTGATATGTGCACTTGCAGCAAATAAACTATAAGGAAATAAAAAGTACATACAGATACACAAATGTATAAGCTGACAGGAATAAAACTGCAATGCGAATGAATTAGTGTGAGTGACGCACGTCACGTGTTTATTTATTACACTTACTTGACGAAATTATCGCAAGGATCTACGGATGGATCCATAGACTTTTTCAAAGCAGCAGCTGATGTTTGGGAGTAATCAAAAAATTCATGAAAACAAAATAAATCTAAATCAAAAAGAATGTGGATAATAAAAAAAATACTTGCCCATGCGAATGCAATCGTCGCTTTCGCATATATTGCCTTCAGAATTATCCGAATTCAGATCTGACAGGAAAAAAAAAACGACAGAAATTAAAATTGTATCGAGCTTGTTATTTTACTTATTTTAAAGCCAACGAAGATTTGCTTTAAGTACTTACACATGTATTTAAAAATAATAAATAAAGTGATAAATAGAGCAGCAAATAGGAGAACTAATGTAGTTATCATTATCAGGAAACATTTATTATATTTCGTTTTCCTTAAATAAATAAATCGATTATAAATTACTGAATGTATATTTTGTAATTAACATAATTCATTAATGCAATTGAATTAGTATCGAGAACGTTTTTGATAAAATAATGAAAATATACTAAATTTTGAATATATTTATTAGTATAATTTTGGGTATAATTGGGAAGTAAATTTTTATTTGAAAAAAATGAAGTGTCATCTTAAAATTTATGGCAAGATCTAATAAAATTTAATAGACGTTTCTCAGATCGGACCATTAACTCATTATTTAACATGGTTTATGAATAAAATTTATAAAAAATATTACTATTATTCAATGCACAATTAAGCGGCGAATTTTAAATAGATCTGTATAAACGTTAATTTTCTTACAGTTTACTGCTCTCCTGATTTTGATCAACGCCGCTATTAACTGAAGAAAATTGAATAGTAAAAAAGCGGTTTTTTTTTGTTTTTTTTTTTTTTTTTTTGAGAAAACATTGAATGAATAAGCAATTACAACTTACTTTGGTAGCTAGGCATATTCGTAATCCGTTAACTTATTATGCTGAGACCCTATGATATACTGAATAACCTTAAGGTATAACTTTAACTTTGCTCGCACAAGTCATTCCGCACACAGATACGAATAAAATTATATTTGAAAGTTTATTCAATATTATTGACAGAACGTGTACTCCGTGTGTCAATTACAATTTTAATACTTCACTCCACCGTGAAGACTGTTCATAATTTCATCAAATCAGTGTTACTTGTTTAAAATTATCAACAGTAGATTATAATGATTAAAGATCGATATATATACACATTTGTTTACGCGATGCTACTCGTAATGCTCTTTATTTCGTCCATGTGACAAAAAATGAATAGAAATTGCTGATCTTGCGAGGCGCTTTATATGTGGGGATCCTTATTAGCCGGGGGAATTCTCCAAGAAGATCGTGCACGGTGGAACAAATTAGTATTTATTGGGGGCAAAACAAGGGTGGAAACGTCTCGCATATCGGGATCCTTGCCAAGCGTAGAACTTGTTAACTAAATTGATGGTTATGAAGAAAAACAATGAGAAATAAAATGCACCTATTTTATACAAATGTCAAGATGAGGAGAGGGCGAATGCTATTAAAGCAGAATAACATAAAGCTTGTCGCAATTAGTGAAATGAAATTCAGTAAGATACTATCCATTGCAAATTAGCTAAGGGTATAGAGAATATCGTAGGGTAACGGTGTACTAAAGTATCCGGGACTGAATAATTAAAGATCTTCAAACCAAATTTGAGATAGTTATAGTGGCGGGTGATAAAAACTGAGCCAGCGAACAAATTGAAGAAAAAATATATTTATTACAAATTACGTCAAATTACAGTGTGTATCTAACAAAGTTCAATCTTCCATGCAGAATCGGGTAAGTATTTATATGTAGATTTCGATGTATACAATGTCAACTTCAATCCACGCGAGTGTTGATTTCAAATTACTAAAAATAACTTTTGTTTATAATTCGTTGAATCAGAAATTCACCATAGACGACACTTTTTTACAGGGTTCATGTTCGACCCGATCGGACACTGCCATATTTCGCTGAATTCTTTCGAATTTTTTAAAACTCCGTGAAGTCGAATCTGGCTCGGACAGTGACTGTCCATAAGCATCCAATGAAGAGACATTTCAGTATTTTCTTCGCACCACGTCTGAAACATAAAATAGTTTTTATTCCTATAGTAATATTAGTGTTTAACTTTAATGAAACTACGTTTACTAATGTAATTAATTTAATTATGCATTATTAATAGATGGTTATAATAGCATTTATAATAAAATACAATATTAAAATGTATAATCATTAAATAAATTATTCATTTGTATAATATATTAAATTAATATATATTAAAATTATGCAATTTACATAAATATTGAAAAATACATAAAAGCTCATTAATTATACAAAAATTCGTTGTTAATAAAATTAATAATTATTTGTGAATTACCATTATATAATAACATAAATATGTGTCAACTGATGCAATATGTCTATATGTATATTATTATGATGGAAAACAATTAAATAAATTTATTAAACTCGAATACTTCAAGTTTAACCTTAAATAACTACAATGACTAAGACGTACATGAACGTGACTAATAATGACAGATATATCATACATATATATATACTGCCTCAAGACAATCTTTATAAATGATTTATTATTCTAATATTATAATCGCCGAGTCGATTAAACTTTGTTTAACTTATTTAATGAAAAATTGAAAACAACGTCAGTTATTTAATATTTTAATATAGTATATTAAATAATAATTAACATAAATATATATTTTCATTCATTATTAAATTATACAAATGTTTTGAAAATTAAAATCTCATAATTACATTATTATTATTATTATTATATATATATATATAAATATATATATCTACTCTATATTTAATTTTTTAATTATGTCCCTTTAACCTCTTTTTAATATAAGAATTTTGGTAAATATATACACGACTCATATCATTTACATTCAATTTACATACAATATCTCAACAATTTTAATTAATAACGATTTAATCACTGAATAATAAAAATCACTTTTTAAATGTATAAGTTAATGTGCAGATATCGTAGTATCAATATATATACTATATATATTGTACGTATATTGAAAACGTATATTTCGTTTTACTAAGGATGAATTATCGATTTGGAACTTCACTGAAAGCGCCACCAAGATATCGTACCACTTTTGAACAGTTGAAATAGTCTAAACAGCCGCACAAAATCGAAACTGCGTCTCTATAGAATAGAATCAATTGATACATTGATTCCCCTTCGTGTTCGTGCAGAGTTATTTCAATAATAATTCTAAAATCTATACTCCATACTTTGTATTTATATATTGCAGTTTTTGCATTTATAAAGAATTATTTATGATTTTTCCATAAACATGTACACATTTTGTATTAGAATAATTGAAATTAGACGTTTGATGAAAATAATACATTATCTGAATTTTATAAAATAAGATTTTTGGTTTTATTGTAAAATTGTAAAATAACATTTGTTTTACTGCATCTAAAATTAACTCAAAAAATGTTTTTAAATTCATCACACCCTGATATAATATACAATTTATCATTAATTTTGAATATTCCTATAAAACATACTCTTTATTATTAAATATATCCATTTAGTGTTGATCCAACCATAAAATATAGAAGAATGTATAAAATAGAATCTTTTTATTTCAAATTATTTTATTTTATTTTGTTACTTTCTTAATTGCATTTTAAATAGTAAATACGAAAGACCTATTGCAAAAACCATTAATATATTTAATCATAATAATAGTAAAAAATATTTATTTACTATTTCTTAATAAAATTTAATTAATTGTTGTTAGTAAAAAAATGTTTTCATGAAAAAAATCTTACATGAGCAAATCCTAATAACAGAAGTTGCTCGTGGGTAAAGTCAGTAAATCCAGGAAGAAGAAGTTCTTGACCGTGTTCGTCTTGCCATATTTTGTAAGCGAAAATAGCTTCTTTCAAGCCACCATTATCTGCTATATTTTCTCCCAAAGTTAAAGCTCCATTTATGTGTTCGTCAATCTATTCCATAAAAACAATTACGATCATTGACGATAAACAAAAAAATATGTTGTTAAAAATAAACATTCATATTACAAGTTATATACGAATTATATGTATATATCTCATGCTGTTATAAAAATATTAATATTTTGAAATAAAATGTTACAAATAATAAGTAATATTTTAAGAAGCAATCTTAGAAATGATTGAAGGTTTCGAACAAAAGTTTGATATTTTACGTATGTACTCTTTTTAATGCAGATTCAAATATTGATATCAAATATCACAAAAAAACATAACTATTTTTACAATACATTTTTACATACAAACATTACAAACATGCCTGACTTATATAAATATACTATTTTAAAAACAAGCTAACTTATACATGTATTTACAATAAAGTTACTTTAAATATCAGTTGTTTGAAATTGTAATATTATTTACATACTTTTGAAATTCAATTCTCATTCAACAGCGTATAGATATTGGATTGAATTTAGTACAATTGATCTTAGGTATTTTAATGTTTTCGGTTTTCCATACCAAATATAATTTTATTACAAGCCTCATTATATAGTTACCTAACATTACGAAAGTTTATTCCATTTTCACAAAAATCCATTTGTTTATACTAAATTTTTATAAAAATTTTAGTCAAAAAGTTTTATTAATATCAATGACAATCGATAACTTAATCATGATATTTCAAGTAACCATATATTAAAACACTTTCATATTTTAAACACTTGCAGTTAATACAATTATTTTATTGGCTAAATTTTTGTTTATCGTATATAAATCCACATTAAAATAGAAATTCGACATTATTTGTCAATAGTTTTTGATTAAATAATTTTAGTTTAATATTTTTAAGAAAAGATGATACATAAATAGTATATCAAATATATACTTTATATATATATATATTTATATTATGTGAATTATAAGTATATCACAAATTAACAATAAATTATAATGTTTAATCATTGTAAAAGTATATAATATATTAAAATAATACAGTAATAGTTTCTATAAATATATAATAAATTTATTAATATATTCTAAATTAATCTCTCGTATCCTTGATAAATTGGCAATATAAGTTTTAATTTATTATACATTATTTAACTTTAAAACGTTAAACACAAATTTACAAATTCCCCGGTTTTAAACTGAATCAACATATCATTGACTTTTAATTTCAACAAAATGAACAAAAATGTTCGCTAAAAGAAATTATATCTCAAAACATATATTTTTCCACGTTAACGCGAAAATAACTCTATTGTCCTGCACATTCATCTAGTTACCTCTTCGACGTAGTATTTGTTATAATGATCAATAAAACACTGAGATCTGTCGATATACTCGGAAATCGTTTCATTCGTCCACCACTGACGATAATTTCCATCACTGTCGTAATGTCGACCAATATTGTCGAAACCGTGAGTCAATTCGTGACCTAGAATTGAACCTATTGCTCCGTAATTCAAAGCCCTGTCGCAAAAGAAATTGCAATCGATTAACATTGTGTTTCAAATAAAATCCGCCGAGAAGAGCACCGAAACGATAAATAATAAATTAGAATAAAATTTTATATAATCAAAGGAACACCTCAAACCCCTCGTATCAGTCATACGTTACATTTATCTTGAAACAGTTTTCCTCAAAATTATTCCTACATGTTTATCGGCAAAACAAAATTCTTCAGCGACCGTTCCATAAAAAGCAGATTATCGAACAAAAATCCCCGCTTAGGATAAAAGTCAATTTTCCATTGGACATAAAACGCGCAAATGTTTCTGTTTGCGCTTTTTATTTGATACTCTTTCGGATGAATACCTTTTCGAGGGGATTTTTGTACAATTTGCACGTCTTGTAACGCGTTATACAATACACAGAAAGTCGAGCAAAAAGCTTCAATGAAAAATGGTTTCTCACTCTAAGCCCAAGTTGTAAAATGGAAATTGAAGTATCCCGGCTGGAATAGCTGCGTCCAAGTTTGAAATGTATATTTGTTTAAATTATCTAAATCTGTTTCCATGCATTTACTATATTTTTACACGCGTTACTATATTCCAACGCCAAATTTTATTGA
The DNA here is from genome assembly GCA_022817085.1 of Psilanteris sp. ZL-2020. Lineage (NCBI taxonomy): Eukaryota > Metazoa > Arthropoda > Insecta > Hymenoptera > Scelionidae > Psilanteris > Psilanteris sp. ZL-2020. Next base: position 9,761 of record JABFQC010001868.1, read on the forward strand.
GCTTACAAAATATAATAATAATAATAATAATATTACGTACTTATTTGATTTGCGAAGAATGTATGGAATGCGTTGACGTCGGTTGGCTCTGTGATCCAGCTAAAAATATTGTTAATGAATTAATAAAATAATTTCGATGAATAAAAATTTTAATAACGGAATTCAGAAAATTCTTACAACGCGTCATCGTCTTCATTTTCGACGAGTAAACTGCTGAATTGTCCCTCGATATCTTTGGAAATTAATTGCAGCATATTGTCCAAGAAAGAATCCTCCGACAGATTAATCTGTAATCGTTAATAAACATTCAGTTATTTTCTTTTTCCGTACGAATTGGTGTCGAAAAAAGATCGTATTGAATATGACGTAATATAACACGGACTTAAATGAATACTAAATGATCTATGTTGTACAAAGTTTGCAATTAAAAGCATCGAAATCTCCCAGCAGGGCCAATACAAATGGCCCAATATTGTGCCAGTACTGACACCAGAATTGCCAGTACTATTATAATATTGTAAACCGACGTAGGTCTATTAATGTGCCATAATCGAAGTGATAACGTCGGCCCAGTACTGTTACCAGCATTCTATCAGTACTGGTTTCCGAACATTTTAGTACTGGTTTCTATCTGGCACATTATTAGTATTGTATTAGACTATATAACAAAAAGTGCCACACCTGACTCAACTCTGGCACTTTACTGGTTGTCAATTTTAACCATGATTGGTTCAGCTCAGGTTTGCTGCTATTTCGGTTGTTAACCGTAGTGTGGCCAATACTGGCACAAACATGGTTGCCATAATCTGGTAACCAGTGCTGTGCCAGAATTAGGCCATTCGTTTAACTCTGGCATAGTCCTGCTGGGCTTAGACGATCTGGTTTTAATTGACGCAACTCATCACATTTCGTAAATTCTCAGAACAAATAGTTAAATCCAGTTACATATATATATGAGAAGCAAATAATGCTGATTAAATGTACGATGCGCCATTGATGAACAATAAGATAAGACATCATAACAAGTCAACTGCTGGTGCATTTTTCATACGTTTTCATAATACATGTCGAGCGTGCCATTCTCAAAGAGCCACTCGGGATATCCAATGACGTATTTCATTTCTGCGCTTTTCCTCAAGGTCGCTATTTTCGTTCGGTGGTCCATCCAGTCCAATTTTATCACCAGATCGGAAAACGCGGTTCTTATATTATTCAACATCTCGACGACCCTTGAACTTTTTTCATCGTGGAAAGACGGATCAACGAATAACCAGGCCACAGCCATGCCTAAAACTCGAATCAGCTCAATCAATCGCATAAATATAATTAATATTCGTCTTACAGGGACGAACGTTTATTTCAAAGCCCGTCAGATCAAAGACGAACGATCGGCGATGAAAATAAATAAAACATAATTACCCATTAATTCGTTAACCGTTTCCGCGCAACGAAGAGATCTCGTTTCACGGATCTCAGCACCAACGATCTTCTCATAGTAAGTCAATCGAATTTTCCGCAGGTCCGCAGAGGAATACGGTGCTACTGTTTCGATAACGTTCCACCAAATATACGTTTCTGAAAATAAGAATTTTTATTTCTTTAAAAAATAATTCACGAACTTGATAAATGAAATTGAAATGCATAAATAAATAAAGAAAGAAAAAATATAAAGAAAGAAAGTAATATAAATAAGATAATTGTATAGATAATCCATGTGTCAACCCCGTCTCTTGAGGGGGGGGGCACAACAACTCCAGATTTACCGATAATTTTAATACTAAAATAATACATTAATTATAGATTAATTATTTCGAATATATCGCCCGTTGTTTGTTGCTGGCTTATAATATAATAATAATAATAATAATAATACTGTAATAACATTAGCACACTGCAAAAAAGTACCATTAAAGTTTTTTCATTTAAGATACCTTTGTCTTACTTTAAGACATAAGTGACTTGATTAAAAGCACTAGTTTGTTAAAAAGTGTAACTCGTGCATTTTATTAAAACAGTGATGTCTTAAATTAAGATACTTCCATGGTACTTATTTTGCAGCGATACTATGTATACAATCTTAATGAATTTTTGATACACTATATTCTTATAAATCTATTGAACTATGATATTTTATACTTTCTAATATTTAAAATTTAATGCATTTAATTAAAAATTATTGATTGATTAAACGTGACTTATCTTTTATTGTAATTTACTGCTTTTTATTTACATTTTTAATGATATATTACTTCTAATTACTTCTTATTAAATATTAATTCCGATCCGAGCATTCTAGGATTAGCGATAATAATTCAAAATTTATCATCAATTTACTCAGCAATAATATTTCATTTTATAATACCTATAGCTAAAGGTATTGATTATTTTGAGTAAAATATTTTTATAAATTTATATATGATGAGATAGAGTTTTTGTATCCGTTTGGAATTGTTATAATTTACTGTTTTGATTATATTATAGAATTTTCAAATCCCTAGGGTTTTGAAATAAATAATTATTAAATAAATAATTTGAAAATTGAAATTTAAAATAATATTTATTTACAATTTTATCCAAAAGCTTGGACAAAGTTTTTCCAAAGTAAAATTTTATTTATAGAAAAAAATATTTGGGATCTGTGTCAAAATTATATTTCTTAGCATAATGACATATATTATATAATGCAATAATATATACAATAAATGATCATAAAGTGAACAGTATTATTAAATAAAAAATATGTAATTTAGATTAATAAATCATTATTATGTGATGTCATGAGTAAACCCGATTCAACGTAACATAAGATGCAAAGCATTTACTACCGTAAAAATTATTTATTATACATCAAATTTGAACACTTTTAATAGTAATGTAGTACTGCATACAGGATTACGTCCGTACGATAATGTTCGTTTTCGTATATCGTTCATCAGGTAATCTCTAAAATAAACTAGTTCAAAATACATTAGCCGAAGTACAGCTCCCGTTTAATGTGTTTTCAATTTTAGCTGTTTAATTATACGAAAACTCGAAATTGTGGTCAGTTTTATGTCATAATACTTGTGTAAGAAGAATTATAATATTAATATTAACAAATATAAATAGTGAAATACATTTTAAAAATATTCAATTTTTAATGTATAAATTATGTATTTTCAACAGATCATCCATATTTAAAATATTGAAATATATGTTCATCATAACTTTCAGCATAAGTTATTTGGAGTAATATATATTTGAAAATATATATATTTATATGTGTAAAAATTCACATTGATTAATAAATTTATCAATTTTGGAACATAATTTAAAAACATCTATTTATCCATACTATTTTATTTTCAATACCTATATAAACTTTATATTAACTATATGAACATATTATTTTAAGTAATTTTCATTATTATATTTTTAAATATTTATTAATATTATCTTAATGCAATATCTTAAATGCAATCTAAAAATATATACTGTTAATAAAATAATACCTTACTGTATATTTTTAAAATTATTAATAAACATTTTGTTTAGAATAATACAATACATATAAACAAACATACGTACATATGTCTGGTACGTCAATTCTCCTACATTTGACACATTTCTAGATATTCAACTAGTACAATTTATCAACCAATTTGTACATAATAATATATAATATTTACGACTCTTTCCAAATATAATTAGTTAAATAAATTAACAAGTCATATTCACATCAATAGCAGTTACTTTGTATAACCATTTAAGATTTCGATTTATATTTGTTGCTAAAAATTTTCACATTTAAAATTTGCCTAATAACCAAATATCAATATATATCAAAATATAAAATATCAATGAATAAAATTTAATCTCGTAATGGATATAACTTTGATAAAAAATGTGATATAAATATAAAGAATTACAATCTGAAATAATTTTTTATATAACCAGATATAGCTATTCGGAAAATAATAATAATACTGAAAATAAACATACTTTTGATAACACGTATACGATTATCAGTATTCTACCGACCGATTTTAGATCAGTATGGAATTTATTATAGAGTAAATTGTAATGAAATAACCATGCAGAGGGTGGATATTATAACCAAACAACGGTTGTTAAGTCAAATTGTCCAGTAATTTTAGCCCACGCAATGTATCAAATGACCTATAGGGTGGTTATTTAAAATTATTATTACTATTATTCGATGTTTCAGTCAAACAAAATTTATTACTACAAACTTTTTCTTATGTCTTATATATATATATATTTAAAATATCTTTGGCTCATAAATGCTCTCAAAAATAGACGGTTCAAATAACCATATTCAACTGTAAACTATATAAAGTAGTGAATCGTAGAAATGATTTTAACATTTTTGATGTCAGTTTATATTATAATTAATTTAATTAAACACAATTATATTATTCAGCCATAACTGAAATATTACTTCAATATGGCCATAAATAAAACGATAATATACTTCCCTCGCCCAAGCTAACTATTATATACGATTGCATTAATATACATTTTAGAAGTACATAAGTAAGAATTTATTTGCATCATAAATTTATATATTATTAATAATGTATGTATAATTAGTAATATATATAATTTAAATACATTATAAAAGTAGTAAAACAGTCATATATTTCGGCATCTACAGGGGCTTCTTCAATTCGCTTCGTGGGGCTACCCTCTAAACTCCCCTTCATCAAATCCGCTTCATCGGATTTAAGCATTCAGTTAGATTTATCCTTTAGTACACTTATTAGGAAAAATACCGTATGCAAGACGGGCGGTACGCCCGTTTACTAACCCGTGTGAAGTTGGCCACATAAGACGAAGGCGAGGGTTCACAAAGCTCGACTATAATCGCTCACGAATTGCTCTAATTACACGACACACGAGCATAGAATAGATTTTTAAACATGATTAATTACATGATTTCGAGTATAATATAATATTAAAGTGAGAATGTTCATTAAATCGTTTTACATATACTGAGAGAAATAAATGACAAAAATTTACTATCTGTATCATTAATTTGGAATCATAAGAGAAAAATCATAATATTTACTATTTTTAAAAGTAATATATTATGATAAAGTAGTATTTTTCGATGTAAAAAACTTAATTCTTCCTTTTAAAAACAGTAAATATTATTCTTTTTCTCTTACATGATTCTAAATTAAGAAAATAAATAGTAATGTTTCGTCCTTTATTTCTCTCAGTGTATCATATCAAAATGCCATATCAAACCATTTCCATAACAATAAATGTATATTCCACGTTTCTATTTTTTATGTTTTCATATCAAAGAGGTGCTCAATGATTCCATGCATATAATAAACAAAACCAATAAAAACGCTACAAAAAGAAATGATTTAAATATCACCTAAAACAGTAGCGTCCTGGGTCGCGAAATAAACCGCTATCGTCTTCAAATAATCCAGATGACAGACGAGAATCTTGTTCTTAAGTCTCCAATCCGGTTTAATAATATCTCGAAAAAGTTCATCAATAAAGCGCCGCCAGATTTCCAATGTTCCCAGCGAAGCATTTCTCTCCCTGACAAACTCGTCGGTAATTCGTTGAAGTTCATCAACGAACATATAATTGTCGTCCTCGATTTCTTCCTCGTAATTCGTTTCGTTAAACCTTATCTCGTCTTGCTGAAAGAAAATCAATCCACTTTACAGAATAGACGATCATTATTCGGTCCTATATATTTATGCATGCAATTTGGATTTCACTTACAAGATACATATATTTAGTGGTGGTATAAATTTGGTCAACTACGTCGCTTATTTGATCTTCGTATTCGATGGGCGACGACGCTGACAATTTGCAGTTTCGGTACTCCGCAGTTCCATTTGAGATGACTTCTTTAATTGTGTCATACATAAATATCTTTTGTTCCGTATCTTCCTCGTCCTCCTCATCCTCATCTTCGTCGTTGTATTCATCGATATCTTTTGCAAATTTATATTTTCTTCTGTGGTATCTACGGATGCGCTTGTCTTTTTTCTTTTCTCTAAACATTAAAATTGATTTACGTTTAGATCGAAATTTTACATAACCATAATTATTGAAGGAAGCAATGGTAAGGATGTACAAATAAAACATTGAAATAACTTTAACACTTCCGTATGGGGTATTCAAGACAGTTATGTAAACAAAGTATTTCAAATTTGACGATTCGAAATTGTAAATCGCACTTTCTATAATTATAAACAATATATAAGAAATGTAAGTTATGATTGTTTAAAAGTTTACAATTGTTATATATAAATTTATATATCAATACGTGTATGTACACAAGTTATATATACATATTATAAGTTATTTATAAATAATGCAATTTTTGCATGTTTACTTATCATCTGTATAAACATATAGCAACGTTGTTAGTAATATGTGTCTATATAAAGCTAATATTTGGATATACAAAAGACTTTTTAAATGTTATTAATCAATACACGTATAGCTCCTATTTAAATGCATCATTGTGCTTACTAAGGTATAAATATATGTATCAAACTTATAATATTATAACGAAATATATATATGTGATAGATGAAAATTTGAGTTACATTTCATAATAATTTAATGATTTGAACTATAATAATAATCATAAAATTGACCAATTCCTTTTAATTACGTAAGTTTACATAACTTGTTTATATATACATCTGTAATATATATAATCATATATTTTTATACACTATGTATTTACGACTCAAACTGTAAGAAAATTGTATAACATTCAGTGATTCTAAGAACATTAATAAACATTTTTATAATAGATTACTACTATCATTATGTAAAAATTATAATTAGCCTTCATTAAAATATATAGCTAATGTATGGATTGCCAACATATTCTGCTTTAATAATAATTTGTATAAACTATATAATATAACATAAATCTAAATTCTATAGATAAACATGAAAAATTAATAAGCCTAGACAATTAAATGTAACATATATAAGTCATACGTTATTGGTAACAATTATACCAATTAATCCATATTTAAACAACTTTAAATACATTTAAATAAAAATCGATAAATTACACTACACTATTATTATTATAATTTCTTTAAATCATCACAGATAATTTGTATACAGGCGTCTTGTATAATCGACCGATTGTTATTATAATTGTCTGATTGAATCCGATACATAAAAGCATAAACATTATTAATCCGTTCGTTAAATAAATATGGCTGTTATCACTATTTTTGTTGGATAATAAGACATCATATTTCATGTTACCGCGCGCGCAACGCTACCAAACATTCCGTCTATAAATTATAACTGTTCGCATCAAATTTGCATGCAATTTAAAAGAAACTCCTCAAACTCGGAACTCTTGAATAGACTTCGATCGAATTTTTGAAAAACGAAGAAAGCGAGGCTCTCGTTCGAAACCCCTAAACCAACATTTACCCCGGAAAGGAGCTTTCCCAATCAGGAGCGCCGATCATCACAATATTCCTGGTATTATTTTTGGGATCCGGAACCACGTCTATTCCGATAAAAACTTCTTTGCCAAGGATCCTTTTGACACGAGCCATTTGTTGAATGAAATCCATCGTCGTATTGGTAAATGCCGACGGTACAACCGACATGTTTAACTCCCTCAACAAAGAGTACAATGGATCCAATCCCAGATTATTCAACGCCTCTGTAGAATAAAACAAATAAAAAAGTAGCGCAAAAGTAGTACGTGGCAGCGAAGATCGCGATAAAAAAGGAAAAAAAGGGGGGAAAAAAAGAAGCAGAAAAATCGGTTGAGTACATTATTTCATGTTTCAGTCATGACGTCGAAATCGTTACGGATGCGTTAATGCATTGTTATAATCGCGTATTATGAAAACACAGTAAGCGCGAAATGAGTTATTTAGGTATGAAAAATTTAATCCCACAACAATACCGAACAACGGCGTGGCTACGTGCATGAATTATAAATTAATGCTCGACATTGAATGGCTATACAC